>PJAB01000091.1:0-43738 GCA_002887195.1 Chrysochromulina parva
CATCGAGCCGCTCGTTGCGGACGCCACGCTGTCGGCACCGGCGGCGCTGAGCGCGCTGCTCGGCGACTGGGCGCGGCTGCGCCCGGGCCTGCGGTTCCCGAAAGCGTACTTCACCATCCCGTCGTTCCAGAACCCGACGTGCATCACGCGTACCCGCGCCGAGATGAGCGCGCTGTACGAGGTCGTGTGCGACTTCGGGATGCTGCTTATCGAGGACGACCCGTACCGATTCCTCGCGTTTGGCGACCCGCTCGACGCGGCGGCTCCCGTTCCCGGCTACCGTGGCGAGGCGGGCGAGGGCCTGCCGTCCTCGTACCTCTCCCTTGACCGCGAGGGGCGCGTACTGCGCTGCGACACCTTCAGCAAGTGGATGGGCCCTGGGCTGCGCTGCGGATGGGTGACGGCGCCGCGACAGGTCATCCACAAGCTCGCGCAGGGGGTGGGGCCGTCACTCGGGGTGGCGTCGTGCGTACAGGTGCAGCTGCACGCGATCCTGACTCGCTGGGGCGCCACCGGCCTCGACGCGCACGTGTCGCGCGTCCAGGTCGCGTACAAGCATCGCGCGGCCGTCGTGCTGCGCGCGGCGGCCGAGCACCTGGACGGACTCGCGCAGTGGACGGCGCCGCGGGGTGGCATGTTTGTTTGGATGAAGCTAGTCGGCGTGGAGGACGCGGCGGCCCTGCTCGACGCAATGACGGCTGAGAAGGTGCTCGTGGTGCCCGGCTCGTACTTCCACTACACCGGTCTCGAGAGCGCGCCGGCCTGCCCGTTCGTGCGCATCTCCTTTGCCCTAGCGTCGGATGAGGTGCGTTCTCCATGGCACCACCAAGCCTTGTTCCGTAGCATCACTTCTCTCACGTCCTCTCCCCTGTGCCTCCTTGCTTTTCTTCTCCTCAGGTACTCATCGAGGGCATGCGCCGCCTGGGGGCAGTGCTGCGCCGCCAGCACGCCACCCTCGAGGCGCTCACGCACGCCAAGCATGCGGCCGAGGCGGAGGCCCGGGCCGAGCGCGCCGAGCAGCACGCCGCTGCCACAGAGGCCGCCGCGCAGGCCGCCGCCGCTGCCCGCGCCGCCGCCGCCGCCGAAGCCGAGGCCGCGAGGCAGCGGGCCGCCACCGCCGCGGCTCATGCGCGTGCGTAACTCGTTTCGGCTGTACCGTATGGAAGTCCGCGGCACGCACCGTTCGTCGCGCGTATTCGCGGCGGCGGAGCGGCGCGGCGTCTCGGAAATAGCCACCGTGCGGTGACGCCACCCGGTCGTGTGTGAGGCCAAACGACGCGCCCACTGGGGACTCCAGTGTAAGGAGACGAGACGGCGGCGGTGGAGAGGAGACAGACAGAGCGAGTCCGCGCGCGAGTGTCGGGCATGGAGCGGTGCGCTGTTGGCGAGACTTAAGCGGGCCGAAGCGGAACCGAAGGCCAGCGCGCGGGAAACGTGTCGCGGATTAGCCATCATTTTCGTCGTCTCTTTTCTCTATGGACTATGCCCGGCTCTAATCTGAAAAATCCTAGTTACAAAGGCCCTCGGCATTCTTTGCCATTGAAACCGTGTCATATCCCCATATCCCTGCAGCGTGCCAGCAAGCCCCGTCAACTCAGGTGTTAGGTAGCTTGAGCCGCAATTGTGGCGATTTAGTGGGGTCTTAGTCCCTCCCATGAAGCCCAGGCCTCTGCCGACCGGATTACCGACCGGGCTTCCGGCGAGCGTTCCGAAGGAGCAAAAGCTGAAAAGCAAACTGGCGAATGTGATTGAATCCTGAAATGGTATGCCAGGACGTCTCTTTCTGTCTCGATGAAAGCGCCGCCATCAGCGCTGCCGCGAGACGCAGCCACCAGCCACCAGCACGCTCAACTTATCCGCCTCCGCCTCGAGCAGCGCCCGTGTTAGTTGCTGATGCTCTGTGCATCGGCTCTGAGTTTCTCGTCACAAAAGAGGGCAAAGCAAAGGATGAACGGCGAGATTGCGCGCCCACAGGACTGCGAATGAGTGACGTGCAAGAGGGGACGCACCGCCACCGTTAGCTGGTATGCTCTTTTGCAGCTCAAGGGCTGGCCGAGTTCACCATCCTCAGATACGTTCACATCCTCATGCGCTCGGCTTCAGCTGCATGTCTAAGTATATGTGTGTGAGTGTCATCATCGGGCGTGCTTGTGGCGCATTTGCCACCTATCGCTCCTAAGTGGCAATCTTACAGCGCACACCTGGACGCATCATCATCACGTTCAGCAAGTGAAGCTCCGCCACTTCGTGTGTCCCCGCGTCGGTCGGTGACGTGTCGCACGAAGCTTTTTGCCGCGCGGACCTTTCAACATGCGTGAAGGTGCCTCCGCACACACAGGGTGAGTCCGCAACCCAACTAGAGTGTGCAAAAACTTCGTTGCAACCAGTCCGTCCTGGATAAGGTCGCAGGGTTCAGAGTACAGTCCTCTGATAGAATCTGGTGTCGTGATCAGACGAGATCCAGCATCGACGAGTCCGCCCACGAGAGCTTCATGCGGCCAGTTGCGCTCGCCGCGCTCGCCGCGAGCGTGTTGGGCTTCTCGCCGGCCGTCGTAGTGCGGCCGCATGGCCCACTTTTAGCGGCCGCAATGCAGCCGCTAAGGCGCACCGAGCCCGGCCGACCGCTGCCGAGCTGTCACGCCCTAGCTGCTCAGCCACGATTGGGCACCGTCCAGATGCGTGAGCGACGGCGAGTAGGCTTTTGGAGCGCATTGAGGCGCCGCATGTGTCAACTGATGTTCTGTGCGATGCTCATCGTCCGTCTCGTGAGTCCTGCTGTGGCCTCCGCTGCTGGCTATCCGTCGCCCGAGGCAGGCTCTCCGACAGGTGTGGAGCGCCAGCTGTCGCTGCAGCAGCAGAAGCAGCACATTCGCGATCCGACTGGTCACCATAGCCGTCACGACGGTCGCCACGTTGCGGAAGGGCGGGGCAGCGACAGCAGCTTGATCTTTGGAGACGACCAGCGGCAGCAGCAGGACCGTGAATTCACACGGCCGCCTTCCCGGAGGGTGCCCTTGGCCACCATCGGCCAAACGCCGCCAAAGCAATCGGGCAGTGTCGCTTCGCCGAGCTTGGACTCCGCGAACCTTGAGCACAGCTTCGCGAAGTCCGCGATGTCCGTCCCCTCACTCGCGGCCAACGTACACAACTTTGCGGAGAAGCTCGCCTCCGGCGGACCAAAGGCACTGCGCAGCATGGGCGAGATGGCGCACCAAATACACGGGGGCGAGCGCGACACGATCGTGCTGCTGCTTGCGACTGCGCTCGTCCATCCGGTGATGAATCTGTTCGGGCTGAGCCCAGTGCTCGGCTTCCTCTTTGCGGGCATGCTGCTTGGGCCAGCGGGCTTGCAGTGGGTCTCGGACGTGGAGACGACCACCAAGCTCGCCGAGCTGGGCGTCGTCTTCTTCCTCTTCGAGATGGGTCTCGAGCTCGAGCTTGAGCGCCTCAAGTCGGTCGGCCGAGACGCGTTCACGCTTGGCACGGCCCAGTTTCTGCTCACCACCTTCCTCATCGGCTCCTTGGCGCTCAAAGCGGGCGCGACCGGCGCGGTCGCGCTCGTGCTCGGCGGCGGGCTCGCGCTCTCCTCGTCGGCCTTCGTGATCCAGCTGCTCAACGAGAAGGGCGAGCTCGCGTCGCGCTTCGGGCGCGCCTCGTTTGGCATCCTGCTCCTCCAGGATCTAGCCGTCGTGCCGCTGCTCGTGGTCACCCCGCTCCTCGGCGGCACGGGCGCCCAGCTCGGCGCGGCGCTTCGGCTGGCCGTCATCAAGTCCGTCTCCGCCCTCTCCTTCATCTTCGTCTTCGGCCGGTACATGCTCCAGTACGTGTACCGGCTCGTGGCCTCCGCACGCGACCAGACGTCATTCCTCGCGATCACCCTCGTCACCGTCCTCTCGATGGCGGGCTTCACAGCGGCCCTCGGCCTCTCCGACACACTCGGAGCCTTCCTCGCCGGCGTGCTGCTCGCGGAGACGAAGTACCGGTACCAGATCGAGGCGGACATTGCCCCGTTCCGAGGGCTGCTCCTCGGCCTCTTCTTCATCACGACGGGCTTTGCCATCGACCTCAAGGTCGCGATCGCTTCGTGGCCGCTCATCCTCGGCGGAACACTCACCCTTCTCGCTCTCAAGACGGCCATCACCACGCTCGTGTGTGCCGTCGGCGGACTCAAGCTCACGGCCGCGCTGCGCTCGGGCCTCCTGCTCTCGCAAGGCGGCGAGTTCTCCTTTGTCATCTTTGCCCTCGCGCAGCAGCACGGGCTGCTGCTGCCGACTCAGGTGAAGCTGCTGCTCACGACAGTGGTGCTCACCATGTTCCTCACGCCCTTCCTCAACGAGCTGGGCCTCAAGGCGTCGGCTGCCCTCGAGCGCTCCTCAGGCAAGCTGATACTCCCCTCGCCCGACGAGGCCGCCGAGAAGTCCAACTACGTGCTCATCGCCGGCTTCGGGCGCGTGGGCCAGGCCGTGGCCGAGATGCTCACCGCCAAGCTCGTGCGCTACAAGGCGTTTGACATGGACCCGTACAAGGTGGCCGAGGCGCGCAAGCTCGGGTTGCCCGTCTTCTTCGGGGACGCCACACGCCCCGAGGTGCTCCAAATCCTTATGAAGGAATCGGAGGCCAACATCTCGTCGGTCGTGGTGACACTCGACACGGAACGCGACTGCACCAAAACGGTGCGCGCCCTTCGCCGCTTGTACCCAAACCCCGACGAGATGCCCATTTTTGTACGTGCGTACGGCACTCAGCATCGTCGCAAGCTCATGGCCGTGGGCGCGACCGCACTCGAGACCGGCCCGCAAGAGTCGGCGCTGCTGCTCGGTGGCGCGATCCTTACCTCGATGGGCGTGCCGCAGGAGGAGGTGGTCTTACTCATCGACGAGGCGCGCAGGTCGATGTACTCGACCCGCCTTCGCGACACTTTTGGCGACGACGAGGCCGCCAATCCATTATTGGCCCTGCTTCGCTCGCCCTTCGAGAGAGCGAACGACAAGGCGGAGGCGGCCGCCATCAAAGCCGACTTGGCGGCGGAGGCGGAGGCGGCGGAGGTGGTGGCAGCAGCAGAGCTCCTTTTGGAGCTCGCGCAGATTGAGAAGTCGATCGAGGAGATCGACGCCGTCAACCAGACGATGGGCGGCTGATGAGTCCAGACGTGCTTTACGGAAAATGGAAACTCGCGGGGGCATGGTCCTCCTTGCGTCTGCCGGCCCTGCCCGCGCCGGAGCTGGGCAGCTGTCACGCCATACGCGATACGGGTCATACGGTACTCTCGGATGTGGCAGCGGTTGTGATGAAAGTCGGGTTCGAAGTCAGGGACAAATGGTGTACAAAAAGGACTCGGGCGTGTCACAGTGTTCAGAAACCGCGGTTTCAGCCTGCCACCGGCGGCCGCGCGTGCCGCCGCGCGCGCTCGCGCGCGGCGCTCGCGCTGCCTCCGCGGTCCTCGTCCGGCGCCAACGCGGTCCCAGTCGCACCGGCCCCAGGCGCCAGGAAGGGCCACAGGCACGAGGCAGCGGGCCCAGCCGCCCACACATCTGACTTCTGACATCAGGCGCCGCCCATCGTATGTTCACAGTGTTAGGTTCGCCCGGTGGTGTGAACACGTCGAATTCGCACCGGTTATTCGCGGGTGCCCCGGTGGTGCCGCAAGGCGGACTGGGCGCGTATGTACTCCTGGGGTCGCGGGAAGGACGGTCGCCTGGGCCACGCCGACGGTAGTGCCGACCACTCGGAGCCACGTGCAGTGGAGGCGCTTGCAGGCATACCGCTCGAGCTCGTGGCGCTTGGCAACTGCCACGGCGGCGCCGTGACCTCCACGGGCGAGGTCTACATGTGGGGCGGCGGCGCATTCGGCGAGCTCGGCCTGGGCGACGCCGTCGAAGAGGCGCCGCGGCCACGGCTGCTTGCGGCGCTGCAGGGTCATCGCGTCCTCGACCTCTCATGCGGATTCTACCACACGGCGTGCGTGACCGCAGACGGCTCTGTGTGGACATGGGGCTGGGGTCGCGACGGGCAGCTAGGGCACGGCGAGGCGAGCGCGACGCCCGTGCGCGTGAGAGCGCTCGCGCAGCAGCCGGCCTCGCGCGTAGCGTGCGGCCATCACGCCACATGCGCCCTCGGCCGCGACGGCGACGTGTACGCTTGGGGTAACCTCTCCGACAGCGACGGCAGCAGCGGCGGCGGGGAGACGTCTCGCACAGGAGTCCATCGAGTGGGGTTGCCAAGTGGCGCCACACGTGCGATCGCCGTCGGTGGCAAGCATGCTCTCGCCACCCTCGCCGACGGCCGTCTATTTGCGTGGGGCTGTGGGCGGCACGGCCAACTCGGATTTGGTGATCGAGCCGATCGCCTGGCGCCGGCACACGTGGTGGCGCTCCGCATGGTGAGTGCCGCGGGCGGCGGTGAGGCGCACTCGGCTGCGCTGGCACTGCTTGCTGAGCCTCTCGGCGCCAGCGGGCTCGTGGCATGTGTGTGGGGTCGCAGCCACTACGGTGGGAGTGGTTCGGGCGGCGGCGGCGAGGCGGTGCACGCATGGCCGCGCGCTCTACACCTGCCTCTGTCGATGGGCAGCGCCCTCGAGCTACGAACCATTGCATGCGGCTTCCATCACGTTGCCTGCCTGACGGCGGATGGGAGGGTTCTCACGTGGGCCGCATCAGCCACCGCCGCCGCTGCCGCCGCCGCCGCCGCCGCCTCGAACGCCGCGGCTGCCGCCGGCCTGACTACGCCGCGCCTCGGAACCGCCGGCGACCCCGACGGCGCTTCACTCCCATCGATCACGAGCCTCGCGCCGCCGCGCGGCATGGCCTTTACGAGCGTTGCGTGTGGTGGCTTCTCGACCGCGGCTTTGGCCGTCGCACTTCAGTCCGTTGGTGTGAGCACGCAGATGCCCATGCCGCTGCCGCCAACGCCGCCAGATACGCTGCCTTCCTACCCGCAGCAGGGGCGCCCACCGACCGCCCCGCCGCCACCGACCGCCCCGCCGCCACCGACCGCCCCGCCGCCACCGACCGCCCCATCGCCACCGGCCGTGCCGCCGCCGCCGCCACCGTCGGCCGCGCCGCCGCCAGTGGCGGCCTGGGCGTCGATCGCGGGAAGCGCGGCGCAGGCAGCGGGAACGTGGGTGGCGGCGCCGCGGGCGAGGGAGATTGAGGCAGCGGCTGAAGCGACGCGGCGCCGGGAGAGCGAGTCGCTCGAGAGAGCTCTCGAGGATCGATTGCAGGCGGAGGCGGCCTCGCGACGGCGCGCCCAGCAGGTGCTTGCAGTGGAGCAAGCTAAGGCGAATGCGCGCCGAGAGGCGGAGGAGGAGGCGAGGGCGAGGGCGGAAGCGGAAGCGACCAAGGCTGAGGCAGCAAAGGCTGAGGCTCTCGAGGTGAACATGCGTGCGCAGAGGCGATGGGAGGAGGAGCGACGCAAGTCCCTCGCATCATGCGCACTTGCGAAGCCCACCACCCACCCCATCCACGCCACCGCCGCTGCGGCCTCTGCGGCCGTCGCCATCACGGCCATCGACATCCCACGGCCATCGTCGCCTGCCACGATGGCGCGTGCCGCTGCCGCCATCACTGCTGCTGCCGCTGCACTCTCTCGCTCTCCGCCGCCGTCGCCGTCGCCAACGAGGCATCACTCAGCCGACGCCGCCAAGGGCGACGGCATTGTGGCCGCCTTGGACGTGGTGTCTGCGTCTCAATTGCTCGGCGACTGCGTGATGGGCTGGAATCCCAGCGCGGCCTCTTCACCCCCGAGGCAAGCGCGAGCGGCGCCGCCAACGCCCCGATCGGCATCATCGGCCGAGGGCGCGCTGGCATCGGCGGCCTTCCCTCGCGTATACGCAGCATGCGGCGAGGCAGCGAGTGGGCTACGCTCGTGGCATTCACACGATGAGGATGTGAAGCAAGCGAGACGGCGGGCGCTCGTCATCGGTGCTCAGGGCACGGGGGGCGAGCCCGAGGCGCACGTTGCGGCGGGCGCTGCGGATAGGGGGGCTGAAGTCGAGAGGGCCGGTGCCTGGGGTGTCGATGCCGGGGAGGACGGGGCGATGGAGGGTGCTCCCGCACCGCCGACAAAGACGACGTCGCCGCCGTCGACGATATCGGTCGACTCCGCCGCCGCCGCTCCGTCCGCCCCGTCCGCCGAGCCGTCCTCCGCCCCGTCCGCGGCAGCGCCTGAGCCGGCGCCGGCGCTGAGTGGCGAGCAGCAGCTGCTGCTGAGCAAGCTGCAACGTGAGCTGCACGGCGCACGCGCTGAGGCGGCAGCGATGCGTCAGAAGCTAAGGATGACAGAAGCGGCCGCCGAACGGGCAGCTCAGCAGGCTCGGCTTGAGGAACGACAACGCGCTGCGAGCGAGCGCAAAGCGACCGAAGGCAATCCGGCGCGGGTGGCGGCCCGCGCGGCCGCAAAGCAGGCGTCCATTCAGTCTGAGATTGAGAAGGCGGGCGCCGCGGCCGCCCAGGCCGGAGCCCTCGCCGCCCGCCGTCTCGCCACCCTTCGCATCGTCGCTATGCGCCATTGCCTTGTCTTGCCATTGCTGCGGATGCCGCGCTGGCGTGCGTTTGAGGCCTGGCGCCGTGCGGCCGCCGTCATGAACGTGCGCGCCAGCCGCGCGCTCGCAAGCGCGGCGGGCGAACGGCCGCCACCGTCCACCGCGCCGCGTGGTCTGCGCCCGCCTACGGCGTCCCTCTCTGGCGTGATGATGACGCCGCGGACACGCGCCGAGAGCCCGGCCGCCCCACCCTCGGCCTCTCACGTGGGTGCCCTCGTGGGTGCGGGCGCCAAAGAGGCGCAGATGCGTCTCGCCAAGGCACAGGCAGAGGAGGCGGTGCGCGCGGCCGAGCGGGCGAGGGATCTGCAGTCGCGAGCGCATGAGAAGCAGCTCGAGCAGCAAGCCAAGGCGCATGCAGTTGTCCTCGGTCAGCTTCGTCACACGCGCGTCCTCCTCCTCCACCGCTCCCTGAGCGCCGCCCTCTGCCAAGCGGCGCTCAAGTGGGCCGTCGCGGCCAAGGCGACCGCCCTCGCGCGCTGGGGCGCCGTTCCCGCCCCCACTCCTACTTACGAAGGGCCGCCGCGCCGCCGCCGACCCGCGCCTGCACCAGCCACCCCACGTGGAGGGGCCGCCGCTGCCAAGGCGCGCCAACAGCACCTCACTTCCTCGCAGCGCGACCAACTCCTCCGCCAGCCCACGTTACAGCTGGTGGCAGCGTCGGCACCGCCACCGCCACCAGCAGCGTCCGAGCCGCCGCCGCCGCCGCCACCGCCACCGCCACCGCCGCCGCCGCCGCCTCCAGTTCCATCGTGCGTGCACCCCGCGTACATCCACGCCAAGCGGCGCGGTGAGCCGGGTAGCGTGCTGCACATCCACGGTGGCGCGCTTCCGCCTACGATACGTCGAGAAACGCCGGGTGGCGCCGCTCGGCACGCTGTGCGTCCTCGCACGCCGGCCGCCGGCGAACCCGCTGTCCCCGGTCGCTACACTGGTCCCGCCCCTTCAAACATTGCGTGGGCTTCGGGCGATGCGGCAGTCGAGATGGCGAGAGAGGCGGCGGCGAAGGGGTCGGCGGCGGAGGCGGAGGTGCGCGAGGCGGCCGAGGGCGACGCCACGGCCGACGCCCTCGCTGCGGCTATGGCCGAGGTCGAGCGGGCGTGGGCGGCGCAGGCGGAGCCTCCCCCTCCCTCATGCGCAAAGCTGCAGGCCGAGGAGGCATTGGTGCGCGAGCGACGCCGCGATGAGTCGTTCGCTCGGCTCGCCTCGCCGCGGCTTGCCACCTCCGGTCGATCCAGCCTCGCATCCGCCATCCCCTCCCCCCGCGTCACCGCACAGCCCCAAGCCTCGCCACGCGTACCCCCACCGCCCTCGGGAGCCTCACCCGGCCGGCGTGTCACCTTCACCCCTGTCGGGGCTCCCGCCACACCTAGCCGGTCTGCGTCGGCCGCCGCGGCAGCTGAGGATGAGCTTCGCGCCGCGCAGCACTGTGCAGCCCTCTCTGCCTCCGTCCGCCGCCTCCAATCACCCTCGCGCCGCGTCGTCTCCGCACGCGCCGCGGCCGCCCATCACGGCGCGGCCGTTTCTTTCGCGGCAGACGCAGCGTGCGCGGCGGCTGTGGCCGATGGGGTGCTCAGAAATCCTCGGTTCATGCCCGCCTCAAGCCAGGCTTTCTGCCCCGCTCCGGTCGGCTGGACCTCCCCATCCCGTCTCGCCAACCCGTACAAGGCCGAACCCTCTCGCTCGCCTTCCCGCACGACGCCGCTCTCGCCTTCCAATGCGAACGCAAACTTGAACGCGCCAGCGCCGCCGCCACCCGCCCAGTCGCCAGCGCTGCCGCCACCCGCGCCGACGCATGAGCATCCATTCGGGCTGCGGACGCGCGAAGGCACCCTCTCTGCCCGCAGCCCCCTCGGCGCACATACCCTCGGCGCAGACGACAGCGACGATCGCGCCGGCAAGGCCGTGGGAGCGGATGCGGAGCCAAGGTCTCTGGCAGATGCGCTCTCCGCTGGGCTGGCGGCGCTCGAGGCGGGCGCCGACTTCGACTTCGTTGAGCGCGCACTCCGGGAGGAGGAGGTTGCAGCGGCGGCCGCGGAGGCGGCCATGGCCGCCGCCGCTGCGCGGTGGCAGTCGTGAGCGAGTAGGGAAAGAGAGAGATCAGACGACCTACCGACGCTTCATTATGAGTACAAACAGGACTGTTCCTGCATCTTGGAGAGAGGTAGAGTTCCGAGCAAGGAGCATGGCTCCCTGAGCTTCGCTTCCGACCCAGTCGGCAGTCCCAGAGGATTCTGCTCAAGCAACAGTGCACACCGGTGTCAAGTAGAAGTACCAACGGTGTATTAGTACGGTATGGGTATCGATAGAGTCTGCGATCGTGTGATCGTGTGCTCAGGTCTAGCGCTGTGGTGCCTGCCGGATCGACCCTTCAGCAATCCCTTCGGATTTGGGTTTGCACCACATTTCTGACTGACTTTTTTAGGTGTGAACTGCTTCATATTTCACGTGCTCGCCTTGGAAGAGGCAACCGTCGCGGGATGGGTGATGGCCTTGGGCTCACCACCGATGACCTCGCGGCGGAGGCTGCAGAATATGCGGAGGCGAAAGCGGCGGGTGCAGCCACACAGACCGAGGGAGCCATCCGCAAGACGCACGCGGCCCTGAGCAATGGTAAGAGTAATGGGCGAGCGGCCGGGGAAGGCAAGGAGACGAGCGCTGCCGTAGCGGCTGCATCGGCGGCCGCACTGACCGCCGCCGCTGCTGCAGAGGCAGCGACGTTGGCGGCCGGCCGGGCGGAGGCGCAGAGAGTGGAGGCGGCGGCGGCGGCGGCGGCGGCGGCGGAAGCGGCGTACGATCCTGAGGCGAGCGCGGAGGCGGAGGAGGCACTCTCGGAAGTCGTCTTGGCGAGCGCAGCGTCCAAACAGGCCGCAGCCGAGGCGGCGATGGCCAAAGGGGCGGCCGAGATGGCGGCGGCGAGTGCGGCCGACGCCGCGGCCGCGGCCGAGGCGATCGACGGGCACCCGGTTGCGGAGTCGTCTCCAGCGTCGGAGGCATCGGTGCGGGCGGCCAAGATAGCCACGGAGGCACGCACGGGGGCGACTAACTCTGCCACTGCGGCCGCGGCCGCCGGCTCGGCCGCGGCCGATGCGACGGTGGGCATGGGGGTGGCGGCGGCGGCCGAGGCGGCCGAGGCGGAGTCGGAGGCGGCGGCGGCGGCGGCGGAGGCGGCGGAGGCGGCGGAGGCGGCATGGCGCTCCGCTGACGCGGCTGCCTTTGCGGCCTGCATCGCTTCTCAACGAGCAGCCGCTGCCGAGGCGGCTGCCGAGGCGGCTGCCGAGATGGCCGCGGCGGCCGACGAAGCAGACACGGCGGCCGTTGAAGCGACAAGCTCGCCGGAACCGCCCGCGGCCGCCGCACAGCCATCCCCCAACCGCCCCTCGCCACACCTCGCAAGCCCGTCCGCCGCCCGCCCGCCGCCGCCACCGTACGCGCATCCCGAGCAACGTGCCGGCATGACGTGGGCGCAGTCGCATCCGTGGGCCTCCACGAACGGCGTGCCGCCACGACGCTCCACATGCGCCGCCTCCGCCGCCGCCGCCGCCGCCGCCACCGCCGCCGCCCGAACAAAACGCGCCGCCACGGGCGGCAGCGCTGGCGGTGGCGCGGCGGCGAGCACCCTGCCGGTGCTGGACTGGTCGCGGCGCGACTTGACGAGCACCATGCTTGAGGCGGCAGGCGATCTCTCCGCGGCGATGGCTGCCAAGGCACCCGGCACTCTCTGGCTGCATGATAACGAGATTACCTCCGAGGGTGGCGCAATGCTCGGCGCGCTCCTATCTAGCGCTCGTGGGACGACGGCACGCCCCGTGCGTCGCCTCGGCCTCTCCGGCAACATGCTCTCCGACACGGGCGTCGCGAGCCTGCTGCACACCCTCTCCCCAGAAGTGGGCGCGACGCTCGACGCCCTTGGGCTTGCGAACAACGGCCTCGGTGCGCCCTCGGCGGCCGCGCTCGCGAACGCGCTCAGCGAGGGCGGCAAGCTGTCGGGGCTGCTCGAGCTCAAGCTGGGGGGCAACAACCTCGGCGACGGGGGCGGGGTGGCGCTTGCGCGTGCGCTGCGCTCGCCCGGCTGCAAGCTTCACACCCTCCATCTCGGCTTCAGTGCGGTGGGCGAGGCAGGCGGCGTGGCGATTGCCGAGGCGATCGGGGGCCTTCAGTCGACGGACGACGCGCCGACGGCATCGAGCGACGAGGGTGCAGCTTGGCTGCCGCTGCGCTCGTTGCAGCTGCAGAGCAATGAGCTTGGCACGAATGCGGCGGCGGCGCTTGCCCAAGCGCTGCGCTCGCCGCGGTGCGGGCTGACAAGCCTGTGGCTCGGCGGCAACACGCTCGGTGCGTCGGGCGCAGCGGCGGTGGCTGATGCGCTGTGCTGCAGCCGGAGCATGCGCCAATTGCGGCTGGAGAACACGGGGCTCGACGACAGGTCCGCCTCGGGCCTCGCCGCGGCGATTGTGACCCCCGAGTGCCCGATTGCGGAGCTTTGGATGGGCGGCAGTGCGCTCACCGACGCGGGCGCTGCCGTGATCGCGGGCGCGCTCTTTGACCGTTCAGAGGCGGACGAGGCAGCCGCGCTGGCGAGCGGACGGGGCGACGTGGCGGCAGCGGGGCATCCGCGATCATCGCTGTGCAAGCTGTGGCTCGATCACGGCTCGTTGCTCAGACCATCTGGCGCATCCGCACTCGTGGAGGCTGCGCGCCGCCACGGCGCCCCCCTCGAGCAGCTCTGGCTCGGCGGGCCCGCCATTGGGCCGGAGGATACTGAGGCGCTGCTCAATCTCGCGCAGGGGGGTGGCGCGGCGGAGGGGGCGGAGGCAGCGGGGCAGCCGGCGGTGGAGGCGCAGGCGGAGGGAGGCGCGTCGGAAGCTCCCCACAGCTCGCGACCGCCGCTGCGCCTACTGCTGAACCAGCAAGCTCGGCCGGCCCTCGCACCCGCCGAGGAGGCGACGTCGACAGCGCGGGGCGTCTTGCGCGCCAAATCGGCCTGCGTCGCGGGGGCGGCAGCTGCACCTGCCGCAGAGGCCCCTTCGGCAGAAGCACTCTCACGATCGGCAGAGCCTCAGCCAGAGGTAACTTGGGAGGCGCCCGCACCGGAGGTGACGGCGCCAGAGATGTGCGAGGAGACCGCGGAACATGCCGCGGAACCAGCGGCGGCGGAGCCGGCGGCATAGCGGTACCGTATAGGGTCTTGGAGAGGGCGACCGTCTTGCTCTTGGTCACGGCACCCTCATGTGTCACCATGTCCCTCACGCTGACGCTCGACCTCGACATTAAGTACTGAGTACTCACTGACGCCGCGCGTCCGCCGGCGCGCGGGCGAAATTTATGCGCTTTTGCGCTTTCGCATCGTCAACGACCCAATACCGAATGTTACGCACCACGACCCTCGACCGGCGAGCGAGGCGCAGGCCGGGAGGCGGCTGCATTCGCATGACTATTCTTACATGTGATGACCGTGGCCGTGGTTTACATGTTCTACCTTGTCCGAAGGGGGGGCGGGTGTCCGAAATAGCAGGACCGAATGTTGACGCAACATTCACAACGGACCGCAACGCCTTTGCGGCTTTGGTTGCACAAAGCCTTCGGCATCACAGCTCTGTGTGAAACTGTTGTGAACCGGAATCTTGCGAGTAAGGAAATTACCGGTGTCTGTGTCTGACTCCCCCCGGGAAACGGTGTCTTTGTACCGGGTACTCACAGTGAAAAGGTCGTGCTGTTCTCTGCACCTCTCCCGACTCCCCCGCCCCATGCCGCCCAGCTGCACATTCAACGGCACACCGCCGCGGCTGGTCGATGCGCGCAACGAGGTGCACCTTGTGCTACCCCGGGTTCCGATCAGTGATCACGGCGGTGGCGTCGTTTTGGAATTTGACATGGGCGGAAGCGGCAGCAAAAAGCCCCCGCCCAAGCCAGGCGCAGGAAAACAGGACCGACCATGGCGCAAGTCCGCTGCGGCCATCAAGGAGGAGAAGGCCAAGTCGGCGGCCATCCTGGGTGCGGCGGGCGGCGTTAATCAGGGCGCGCTACGAATGGCCATCGCTGCGCAGGAACTGCTCGACAGAGGCTGCTTGACGGACGCTTCGCAGGCCGCCTCTGCGCAGGCCGCGACGACGACCATGCTGCAGGTGGCAACAAACGCACGACCGGCGGCGGAGGTGGATGCGGCTCGCGCTGCGCTGGACGGCGCCTTCAGGGCCGCAGGTCAGGCTGACGCCCTCGCGCGGCTCGACTCGTCGGACGATGCCGACGGTCGCGACAAGTTGCAGTTGCTGCACGAGGTGATGCCGCGGCTGTGGGTGGGCGGCTGGGCGGCGCTCAATAACGAGTGCGAGGCGCTGCGCTCGCGCAAGGTGACCCACGTGCTCTCGGTGCACTCGGCCGACCAGGGTCGCCGGCTGCCCTCCTTCATCCAGTCCCACCTCTACAAGCGTGTGGATGACACAGAGGAGGCGGCCGAGGTGCTCGCGAGCCACTTTGAGGAGATGACGCAGTTCATCGAGCAGGCCCGCAGTGGGGGTGGCGTGGTCTTCGTGCACTGCGGCGCGGGCATCTCGCGCGCGCCCAGCACCGCCGTCGCCTACCTCGTGTGGAAGTTTCGCATGCGTGCCGTCGACGCCATCGCCCTCGTACGCGCCAAGCGGCACAATGTGCGCCCCAACCCGGGCTTCGTGCGGCAGCTCAAGCTGTGGGAGCACAAGGTGCTCGCGACCACGCCCGTTGAGGCTGGCGCTGTTGCGCAAGGAGCACCGCCAAATGAGTCATGAATTTCGTTACACGAATCACGCTGCGAGGGGGGTTAGTTAAGGTTAGAGGGTGGGACTGTCACTGTCAGTGTCACATCAAATAAGGTGTCCAAACGAAAACGTGCATCGCGGTCCGAGTGGATGCGGCCATGATGGGCCAGCCTAAAAATGCCTAGAAGGAGGCCGGAGGTTGGGAATGAGTTTACGTTCACACACTTCTCGTCGTGTTAACGTTCACAGAGGAGAAAGTTGCGAGGAGAGTCTCCTCCTCTCTGCGCGACCCCGCAGCGGTGGGCGCTGTTCCCGACTATGGACGACCTCATCCGTAGCACGGCCACCGCGCCCCGCGCCGCCGTAGCGAAACGCATGATCTCTCACGTGCTCGGCTTAGGCTTCGGCGCGGGGGGTTTCACCAGCGGCGGCGGGCGCGGCGCAACGGCGAGCTCTGGCGCGCCAGCATTCGGCTCACCTCCAGCTGCAGCTATGGCTGGCAAGGGCGGTAGGGGTCGTGGCGCAGGAGTTGCGGCCAGTCGAGGAGGCAAAGCCGCCAAAGGAGCTGGAAAGGGCCGTGGCCGCGGCCGCGGCTCCTGGCCCAGTTGGGATGGTGGCGCAGGCGGCGGCGAGGACAGGGAGGGCGGCGCCGGCGAGGGCTGGGACGCCGCCGGCAGTGACACCCGGGAAGTCGAGATGGGGGATGGCGGCGGCGATGAGAGCTGGGGCGGCAAGGGTGGAGGCAAGGGCGGCAAGGGCGGCGGCAAAGGCGGAAAGGGCGGCGGCAAAGGCGGCGGCAAGGGCGGAAAGGGCGGCGGCAAGGGCGGCAAGGGGAGTGTGGTGTGCAAGTACTTCCTGCAGGGTCGCTGCAATCAAGGCGAAGCGTGCCAGTTCCTGCACACTGAAGGCGAAGGCGGCGCACCAGTAGACGACGACAGTATGAGCTTCGGCGGAGGAGGAGCGGTCGTCGACATCTCCTGTGGCCCGTTTGGCGGCATGGCGAGCGGACGCGACGCCGCGGCGAGCTCCGGTGCGGTGAGCGCCACGGCGCTGGCAGCTCAGCAGCGCGCCTCGGCCGCCGCCGCGAGCGGTGGCGCTTTGGCGACCATCGGCGGCGGCACGGCGGTCGCCCCGACAGGCGCCGCGAACGCCGAGGGTGCCGTGCGCTTCGGTCCAGCGCCCCTGACGGCGTCCGCTTCGAGCGCGAAGGTGGGTGTCCTTTCGAGGCTAGGCGGCGGCACGGCGGTCGCCCTGACAGGCGCCGCGAGCGCCGAGGGTGCCGTGCGCTTCGGCCCGGCGCCCCTGACGGCGTCCGCTTCGAGCGCGAGGGTGGGTGTCCATGCAAGGCTAGGCGGCGGTGGCGGTGGCGGCGGTGCGAGCGCCACAGCCCGACCGGCTGCGCTCAAGGCGCCGACGCTCGCAGCCGCCCAAGCAGCCTTCAGCCCGGCGGCGACAGAGGTTGCCGAGGATGGCGAGGAGGAGCGCGAGGGCGAGGACGAGGCGGAGGAGTGGGGCGAGGAGGGCGAGGAAGGCTGGGGCGAGGAAGGCTGGGGCGAGGAGGGCGAGGATGGCGAGGAGGGCGAGGAGGGCGAGGAGGGCGAGGAGGAGGGCGGCGAGGAGGGCGAGGAAGGCTGGGGCGAGGAAGGCTGGGGCGAGGAGGGGGAGGAGGGGGAGGAGGGGGAGGAGGAGGGCGGCGAGGAGGAGGACGAGGAGGGCGAGGCGGAATTGATGCCCACACTCGCGTCGATGGCCAACGCCTCAGCAGCCCGCGCCGACGCCCCGTCCGCGCTGCGGAGCAGCATGCACCTCGTCAGAAGCGCCCTCTCCTCGCAGCCCCAGGCCGCCGCTGCCTCCGCCCTTGTCTCGTCGGTGCCGCCCGCCGCAACCGCCCCGGAGCGCGAGCGCGAGTCGCGTTCTATGATGCTCAAGCGCCCTTCGCCGGCGGCCACGCCGGCCGCCCCAACAGCGGCCGCCGAAGAGGATCCCTACGGAGCCGGCTCGAACGGCGGAGCCGACCAGAAGCGAAGGCGCCGCTTCGATCGTGGCGCCACGGGCCCAGCCGCCACCAGCGCGCCGCCAATGTTTGCAGAGGGCGCTGCGGCGCGCGCGCGCGCGTTCACGGAGACGCTCATGCACAACGAGTGGTACTCGCCCCCGCCGTATTCGTGGTCCATGATCGAGTTTGGCCCCTCAACAGACGACGGCGAAAAGGCACGCAACTTTGCCGACGGAGGCGGCTGGGGGCGGTGCGAGGTCATGTGCCCAGAGGCTGAGGTACAAGAGCGGCTCCATGAAACCAACAACACCAACAAGGACTTCGAAGTTCCCATCGAACCGACCGACGCAGTCGAGCCATGGTTGATCACGATGTACCACCGCAACGACGCCGCGCGCACGTGGAAGCCCACCGACATTCGATGCATCGGCGCCCTCGCCGCATCTGTCGAGCACCTTTTGACGGTGGTGCTGGAGCGCCCCAGCGCGCCGACGTTCATGAAACGCGCTTCCTTCGTGAGAGACCGGCTGCGCCAGGTGCGCCAAGAGATGCAGATGCAGCGCGACTCCTTCTCACTCGACGCGAAACTGTGCGCCGTCGACCTGCTGGAGGTGTGCACGCGCTTCCACATCATGGTGGAGCATTGCTGCTGCGAACTCGGGCGACGCAACCTGCCAACCGACGAGGCCAAGTTCGACTCGAAGATGAACATGGATATGTACACGCAGGCCATCGACACGCTGATAGGTCTGTACCAGGACTTGCGCAAGGACTTCGGCGTGGAGTGTGAGAACGAGGTCGAGTTCCAAAGCTACTTCATCATATCGGCCGACAACGGCTTCGAGCGGCTCTCCTTTCTGCCAGCGCGCATGCTCGCCGCGCCGCGAATGAAGCGCGTGACGCGCATCCTGGGCACCATCCAATCGGGCGATTTCAACGGCTTCTTCCGCGAGCTCAAGCAGGCTGACTACTTGACAGCGTGCCTGATGCACAAGCACTTCGACGCAGTGCGCGAACGTGCGCTCAATGCGATCAACCGCGCCTTCCGAATGGGCTCGGAGACGCCGCTGCCGCTCGCCAAGCTCAGGCGCATGCTTTGCCTCGAGGACGAGGCCGAGGACGATGACGAGGCGCGCCGACTGGTCGAGCACTTTGGACTCGTCGTCACCGCCGACGGCGCCTCGGTTCTACTGCGCGCACCTCAGTACGGCTCGGAGCTCTCAAAACAGTGCGACAGCGAGGGGAACGCCCTCAACCTGCGAGTGTACCAGTCCCACACAATCATTGAGCCCAAGCGTGCAGGCCGGTCGATGGTCGAGCTTCTCATGTCTCCAAACACGCCGGAAGCGCTACGTAAGGCGCTGACGTCGCAGACCGTCCCCCTCGCTGCCTCCGTGTCCACCACCGCCACCGTCGTGCGACCCATCGTCCGCCCCGCCGTTTCCGTGCGCGCAACTCCTCCTGCCCTGGTCCCCGCCCCCCAGGGTGCCAAGACTGTGTTAGCCGCCGCCACTGCCAACACCGAAGCTGCGCTCGGCGTGCCGCCTCATTCCTTTGGCGCCAAACCCTTGACGCGCACTGCCAAGCCGCCCACCGCCTCGTCAGTGGCAACCTCCTCGCCGTTCGATGCCCCGAAGCTTCCATCGGCCGCCCCGGCCGCCGCCCCGGCGCCGCTGCCGCCTGCCAGCGCCGTCGCCGCTTCTGCCTCGAGCTCCGACACGGCGGTGGCCACTGGATCAGCCTCGAGCGCGTCTGCCGCCGCCGCTGCCGCTGCCTTCTTCAGTGCGACGCCCTTATTCAATGCACCGGTCGCACGTGATGCAGTGTCCGCCCTTGGCGCCGCCACCGACGACGACGACGACGGTGCTGTCGGGGGCCGCGGTAAGCGCGGGTGCCGACGCGACGGTGGCAGCGCCGCGCCCGACAGCGCGCGCGATGCGTCACGTCCCTTGCCGATAGGCGCCGCATCAACGAGTTGGTTTGTCGCCACCTCAGCCACCACTGAGGCCGCCTCTACTGCCGCCGCATCCATGCCCCCGCCTCCCCTTCCGACGACGTCTGCGAGGACAGCGTGCACTGCGGCGGCCTCGACGGCGTCGGGTTGTGGCACCAGCTTCGTGAGCGGCTTCGGCCTCTCCCCAGAGGCGTACAAAGCGGCGTCCGAGGCGGCTGCGGCCGAAGTCGGTGCGGAGGCGCGGCTGGAGGAGCAGCTTCGGCAGCGCTATGAGACCGCGGCGGCCCTCGCGTTGCTCATGACACGTGTGGTTGAGCGCGAGGCGGCGAGCGTGGCGGCTGAGGTGTGTCGCTACCTGGGGCACACGCTCGTACATGGCGCCAAGCCTCACACGAGCGCTCTCGAGCGCCTCGCGGCCGCCCCTACCAACGCCCTCGCCATCCTCCGGCTCTGCTACACCCGCTGGCTGGTCGCCCTCGCGATTGGCCGCGAGCGGCGCATCGCCTTTGCTACCAAGCGCGCGCGCCAGCGGGCCGCCGTGATGGGCACTCTCAACGCGGAAAGGCTACAAGCTCCTTTTAGGGCCCTCAGCCTGGCCTCCGCCTCCGCCTCCGCACCGATGCCCGGGCCGGTTGGCTGGGCGGCGCTGACCGGCATAAGCACGGGCGGCACCAGCGCATCGAGTGGGAATGTCACTGACGTACTCCTCTCCGCCCATCGATTGCGTCAACCGCCCGATGAGAACAGTCCGCCGATACGCCGGCCGCACGCCGCCGCACGCGACGTCGCACATCCCGCGCCGCTGCAGCTGTTACCGCCACCGTCCGAGACCGCGGCAACGACGGCGAACAATACCGCTCGCTTCCTGTCTCCGGCGCCGACCGCGCCTGCCGTACCGACGGGGCCACCCACCGCCCGATGGACGGACCTCTTCACGCCGCGTGTGCCGCCGCCGCCGCCGGAACCCACGATGCCCGCGACGACGACGGCGGAGGCCCTCGCACAAGACGTGCAGGCCGCGGTGCAGGCTGCGGCTGAGGCCACTGCGAGGCGCTACGTGAGGCAGCAGGCGATCGCGGTGCAGGCGGTCGCGGAGGCGGAGGCGCCCTTGCCGCGCCACGCGAGCCTAGATGCCTTGCGAAGTGCCATCAGCGACGCACGCCGCGAGCAAAGCGCCACCGCGCTCGGGCTTGGCGCGTGCGCGCCCAGCAAGGCGTGGCGGCGCACGTCCGACTCTGGTGGCGCCGCGCCTGAGGAGCAGCCTTTGCAGCTCGAAGCACCTGCGGAGCATGTGGGGCTCGAGGGTTTGCAGCGCGCGCTTGCAAGCGCGCGGCTCGAGTCCCTCGCAATCGAAGAGCGACTGAGTAGGCTTTGATTTGCTGGTCTGTATTTGTCTTCGTGTGTGCTGTCTCTCGTGCGCGAGCGTGCCGCGGCTGTGTGCGGCCCGGCGCCGGTGCGGTGCAGGCTGCCCGGTGGGACGGTCGAGCGACGCCGCGCACCCCGGCGCACGGACCGCGACGATCGGTCCGGAGAGTTACACGTGTAGACGTCGTGCACCTGACTCGGAGCATAACTTAATACGCAGCTGTGCACGAAAAGAGCCGTGAGTTACACATACAGCTTAAAATCGGGTGGGGTCTGCAGCTGAGGTGCAGGGGATCGCGGCTCGCGGGCCAGGCGCGCACATGCCGTGCGGGCATGGCACAGTCACCGTGGAATGTGCGCGTCGCTCGTTCAATCCGAGAGTGACGACATGCCACGACCGCATGCATGGCCACAGCTGCTTGTGCTCGCCCCGCCCCGCCACCAGCGTGTGCCCTGTGCAGGAGGCGCGGCTGCGGCACCAGATCACATCGTCACAGCATGCCAACTCCCTCGCCGCGTCTTGCCCCATGCGCACCCGACGCTGGATGAGGCCCACGCGCGCTCTCTCGCTCGCGCTCGCACGCAGAGGCCGCGGGACGGCGCTCACTTCCACGTTCGGAAGGTGCAGTCCGACGAGCCGGTCACCAGCATCTCGCCAGCTCCGACGAAGACGACGCACTGCACCGCGTCAGAGTGGCCAGCAAGCTGCGTGAGCGACGCTCCACTCTCATCGTAGCAGCGCACGACCGCATCGTCGCACGCGACGGCGATCGACTTGCCCGACGGGTCGAAGGAGGCGGCGGTGCACGGATGGCGGCCCGTCGTGATGCACACGCGCTCCATGACCTTGCGCACGTCCCACACGCGCACGGTGCCATCCGCGTCGGTCGAGCACATTTTGTCGCCCTGCTTGGCGAACGAGACCGAGTTGACCGCGTTCTTGTGGCCGTAGAAGGTCTGCGCGCACAGCCCCGAGCGGCAGTCCCAGAGCGAGACCGTCTTGTCGCCCGAGGCGGTCGCCACGTGGTTCGCATACGGCTGGAAGCACACGCTGTTCACCGAGTCTACGTGGCCACGGAAGGTCTGGCGGCACCGGCCGACGGTCAGGTCCCACAGCTTGGCCGTGTGGTCCATCGAGCAGCTCGCAACGAACTCGGCGCAGTCGGACATGTACGCGACGCCCCACACGGCCTGCGTGTGCTCGACGAGCGTCGCCGCGCACCGCGAGCGCGCGAAATCCCAAATCTTGACCGTGCCGTCCTCAGCACCCGTGGCGAGCTCGCGCCCGCCAGGGGCAAAGTCGACGCCCGAGAGCCAGCCCTTGTGCCCGTCGCCCGACATGATGAGCTCCCCCGCGTCTAGGGACCACATCTTCCACAGCGCATCGTCGCCCGCGGTGGCGATGATCGGGCGCGTCGGGTGTACCGCGATGGAGGAGACCGCCGCCGAGTGCGCCGTCACCTGCTTCGCCTGCGCAAAGCGCTGCAGCGCCGGAGCTTCCATCTCGCGCTCGAGAAACGGGTTCTCGCGGGCGTCGGGCGGGAGCTTGGCGCCGCGCGGCTTGGGCTTGGCTGATGCCTTGGCCTCATCCCCCGGATCCTCCGCCGGCCGGCCGGCCTCAAGCTGGCGCAGCTGCGCCTCGAGGCCGCCCACCGCCGAGGCGAGTCGATCGCGCTCGAGCTTCATGAGCATCTTCTCCTTCATCGCGGTCTCGTACTTTGCGCGCATCATCTGGAGCATGGGCTCGAAGTTGGCGTAGTGGTTCTTGAGCCGCTTCAGATCGACGATCAGCTTGTTCTTCTCCTGCACCACCCGCTTGTGGTGCATCTTGTGGAAGTCGCGCTCCTTGCGAAAGCGGTCCCACGTCGACTTGGCCTTGTTCGCCACCTCCGCCTGGCGCGCCATCTCGGCGGTCATGTCGCGCAGCTGGTCGCCGAGCTGCTGGTTGCGCAGGTAGATGTCGGGCACCGTCCCGATGTCCACCGCCGACAGCTTGCCCTCGCCCGAGAGCCGGTACCACTCGCGCTGGAACATGTCGAGTGTCTCTGTCATGCCCATCTTGAGCAGCACGTTGCGGATGAAGTCGTCGAGCACCTCGGGCCGGCGCGTGATGCCGGCGCGCGGCGGCGCGTCCGACGGCGGCGGCGGCGCGCCATCCTTCTTTGTGCGCAGCGTCTGCAGCGCCTGCTCGAGGTCCTCGTCCTCAGGCGCCGTCGCGTCATCGCCATCATCCTCGTTCGCGTCGACGTCGACCTCCTCGTACGCGAAATCGTCGTCATCATCGTCGTCGAGCATCACCTGCTCGAGGTAGTACGCCTCGTCCAGTGCCTCACCCATTGTTACGCAACAACCGAAGGGAGTGTGTGAAATCGCTGTTAAGACATGTGCTCGCTGGAGAAAAAACGGCGCACGTAACAAGTGCGGCGCGCGCGCGCCACGCGCGCCGTATCGAGTCAGCAAAGCAAGCGCCGTCTCGAGGGACCATTTCTTCTGCATCGTACTCATCTCGTGATACTCTCTCTACACCGCCATGTTCGCCCCCGGCGTGCGCGTGCTCAAGGACGTCGACGACCGGCGGCCGCTCGCCTTCCTGCGCGCGGGCTTCACCGACGCCGCGCTCGAGCAGCAGCTGCGCAAGTCGCTGCCCGAGGCGGAGGACGCGCCGCCTCTACAGCTTCCTCCGGGATGGGAGCAGCGGTTTGATGAGAACAGCAAGAAGATCTTCTTTGTGGATCACAACACGTGCACGACCAAATGGGAAGACCCTCGCACCGCCAAACCCAGGCCGGGGGCGGCCGACGACGCCGACGCCGA
The DNA here is from genome assembly GCA_002887195.1 of Chrysochromulina parva. Taxonomy (NCBI): domain Eukaryota; phylum Haptophyta; order Prymnesiales; family Chrysochromulinaceae; genus Chrysochromulina; species Chrysochromulina parva. Next base: position 23,400 of record PJAB01000091.1, read on the forward strand.
CGAGGCCGTGTCTGCGGCCGATGAGGCCGATGGCAAAGGGGCGGACGAGGGCGCAGCGGCGGACCTGACAGTGCTCTCGCTCGGTGTGGTGCTTCCCAATCCCGAGGAGCAGCTCGGGCACTGGATGCGCGCCGTCGAGCGCAGCGCGCACGCCGCGCTCAAGCGCGCGACAGACCACCAGCGCTCGGCGGCGGACATCGCGCAGTGCCCGCGCTTCATGCTCGTGCAGATGGTTCACGCGGCGGTGGTGAAGCGCTTAGTCGTGGAGCCGGCGCGACGCCCTGAGGAGGAGCTGAACCGGCTCGTGCGCGCCTTCCTCGAGGAGCAGACCGCGCAGGGCGCGCTGCCCTCGCCGGCGCTGCCGAGAGAGACCATCGCAGCGCTGAAGCAGCATGCCGATGCCGGCCTGAGCACGAGCTACCGCAATTATGGACCTCTCGGGATGCCCAAGATGCACCTGCGCAAGGTGCGCAAGTTGCTCACGATGCTCGTGCCTGGCGAAGGCAGCCGGCTGCCGCCGCACGAGCCGCCCCTCCCCGAGAGCCTTCGCACGCAGCTCTACCAGGTGCTGCTCTCGCCTCCCGGCTCATCCGACCCGTACTGCGCCGCTTTGGCTGCCGCCGCGTCTTTGGCCAGGACCACGCCGCTCGAGATGTGGGGCTGGGCGGCGGACTCGACGATCGCGCTCGCACTCGCCACCGGCTCCGTCCTCACGCTCCTCCACCTGCCACGCGCAGTCTACTGCCGCGGCGCGCAGTTCCAAGGCAAGGTCGAGCTCGGCCATCGCCTGTACGCGCTTCAGCGCCGGTGCGCGCCGCAGAGCGACTCCATTCCCATCGGCAGCGCATGGCAGGGCCACGCGTTCTGGGTGACTCAGGCGGGGCTCGAGCCGTGGAGCAGGCCACCCACGGACACGAGTGACACGAGTGACACGATGATCGCCGCCGAGGACGGCGCAGTGCTCTGCCTGATCGGGGTGGCCACCCTCGCGTCGGCCGTTTGGGAGCGCCTCGGTGTGCGCGAGGGATGTGCCCCGTTTGCGGCGGCGGGGCGGAGCCGCGTCCTCACGCACCCCTCGAAGGTCTGCCACGTCGTCGCCTCTCTCATTGAGCTCTCCCTCAACGGCTCCACGGGCGACGGCCTCACGCCGCAGCAAGTGACCGAGGTGCGCCAGCCCCTCGCGCTCGAGCTCAAGCGAGATACACTGCTCTACCTCGTGTCGATCGTAATTGCGCTGCTCACTGGCAACAGGCCGCATCGCGAGGTCGTCGCCGCCGTGTGTGCGCTGCGCGTCCTCACCGTGCATCTGCTCTGCTTTGAGCGCTGCCGCGTCGACGTGGCCGCCATGTTCGGCGCCCCCCTCAGCGACGACGGGAAGCTGCGGGAGAAGTTGCTCGACAGGCTGATGCGCGTGCTCATATGCCCGTACGAACGCGCCGCGCCGGCCCTCGTCGAGCTATGGGGCGCGATGCAGGTCGAGGTCATCTGCTGCCTGGTCGCGGGTATGCGAGCCTTTTTCCCGCGCAAGCATGCGACGAGCGCGCTGCTGCTTGCGGCCCTGAAGCAGCAACGGCGCGCGGCCAAGGCGGGCGCCGTCTCCCCCTTCTACGACGCTTTCGTCGACGCGCTCATGCAGTGGCTCGCGGCGCAGCGGTGCGTGTCCAGCCTGGTGGTTGACGAGAGCGGCGGAGGCGTCAGGCCAGCGGCCGACGTGCCCAGCCCAGAGGATCTCAATGCGAGCATCCCCGAGCAGCTGCGCCCGCAGGCGCTGCCGCTCAAGGAGATCCAGCGCCAGCTGCTCGAGCACCTGCTCAGCACGACGTATGACGAGTGCAAGGATTATTTAGCGTCGCCTTCCTCCTCCGCTTCCGCCGCTGCCTCGCCCGCGCTGCGGCTGCTCACCGCGATTGCGCAGGAGACGATCGCGCGTGCCTCGCTGTGCGGCGAGAAAGATGACCCCTTCTACGAGTCGCTGCTCCAGCTCGCCGAGAAGCTGCTCACACGCGCGACTGACGTGCTGCGTGGCGAGCGCGCGCCTGCGTCGCTCGCCTCTCTCACGCAGCTGCAGCGCACCCTCGCCAACACCTTTGTGGGCGCGCTGCTGCCCTGGCTCGCTGACTCGCTCTCGCTCTTCTCGGCCTTCGTCATCGACTTCTCGCAGCGGCTGCTCCCGTGCGCGCTCGCGTTGCTCTCCGCGGTGCAGCAGCTGCTCACCGTCGATGTGGCCGAGCGGCGCCGGCAGCCCGCCACGGCGGCGCCCCAGCTGGCCGCGCCGGTGACCATCGAGTCGCTGCACCCGTACAAGCCCAACCTGACGCGCGAGCAGCGCGAGGGCAAAAAGGGCGGGCTGCTCGGCATCGGTGCACGCTCAGCCAAGGAGCCCGGCCCGCCGGTGCGCATGCAGGAGAAGCACGAGTGGCCAGGTGCCTCGCAGTTGCTCCTCAAGTTCAATCCCAAATGCTGCACCGACGAGGGCGATTACCTGAGCCTCACTTTCCTCAAAGAGGGGCGCGAGCTGCCGGATAAGGCGGTGCGCATGGGCGGCCGTTGGACTGAATGGCCGCGCACGCTCACGATCCCCGCGGACACGATGCACCTGACGTACCATCACACCGCCGAGGGCCATCACGACTTTGAGCGCACGGACGAGGTGCTCTTCGGCTACTCCTTCACAGTAGTCGCAATCAAGCGATGGTCTGCCGAGCGACAGGACGCACCCGCTCTCTTGCAGCTGCAGACAAGCCTCGTCTACCTTGGCGCCAAGTGCGCCTCGTTGCTCGTGTGCGCCGAACCCGTCACCAACGAGGAGAAGGAGCATCGGCACTGGCTCGCATCGCCCCTGCTCAACCGCGGCCTGCCCCATCAACTGCCCCCAGAGCACCCACTTATGCATCCCTTCTTTGGCTTCCAGACGGGTGGCGCGGCGGGCGAAGGGAATGGGTTGGCGCTGGCGGACGAGAGGTTCCTCGACGACTTGGCGATTTTGGACGGCGGCGAGGCCTCCAAGTTGCATGCATACCTGCTCTTCTCCACAGTCGAGCTCGCCTTGGCGGAGCGCCACTCGGCCGAGCTTACCGTCGAATATGAAAAGGCCGAGCTACATCTGCTTGCCATTTTGCTCACATACAACGGACTGCTCGCCGAGGCGCGGATGGCAGCCTCCCTCGTGTCGGCGCACCCCGACCTTGCTGACAAGGTGTCCAAGATGCTCGACGAGGTGCGTGGCTCGCACCGCGCAGCAGGTGTGCGAGGACCTGGGGGCGGCGCGACCGCCACCAACTCCCTCATCGCCGTGCGCATGGGCATGCCGACGCCACCCCCTGCGCCACCCACCAACTCCCTCATCGCCGTGCGCATGGGCATGCCGACGCCACCCTCTGCGCCACCCTCGCCGCCGCCCTCGCCACCCTCACGCTCGCGCTTCATCCAACAGCTCGACGCTGAGCCTTCGATGGCGGACAAAGTGTCGGTGCCAGATCTGGCGGCTAGGTCCGGATCTAGATCCGGATCTAGATCGAGTATGCTAGATGAGGCACAGATCGGCGAGATGTTCATGTTGCAGCGGACGTTGATCCCAGGCAAACGAGAGGAGTATCCAGACGAAGCCCACGAAGAGGTCGGTCGGGACGAGCCGCCGCCACTGCCGCCACCGCCGCCGCCGCCGCCGCCGCCGCCGCCGCCGCCGCCGATGGCGCCGGCGCTCCCTGTACGATCGAGCCCGTGGTCCGAGTCAAGCGGCGAGGCTGCCAAGGTGGATTGGGCCGCACTCCGTCAGCAGTGGACGCGCGCTCGCTCGCTCATGCGTGAAATGTACGAGGCGTCCAAGCGTACACAGGGGGCGAGCGATGACGACAACGCGGTCGCAAAAGGATTGCAGCGGCTCATGAAGTTGCTCTTCTCCGTCGCCAAGCAAGAGCTGCATGTGCCACGCTCCGAGTCCGACATCGCACAGCCCTACAGCACTGACAACACTGGCAGCGCCCCTCTCGGTGCTGACGTACGCCGCCTCTTTACCTCGCTCTTCAGCGGCGGCAGCGGCGGCGGTGCCAGCAGCGGCGGCGGCGGTGGCGGCGGCGGCGGCAGCGGCGAGGATGGCGAGCACTTGGGTCGCAGGGTGGAGCAGGAGATGAAGGATGTCGTCGAGGCACGCGTGCATCCCTCGATCCTGAATACGATCATGGTAAGGCAGCAGATACGCGCCTACCAGCGCGCTGCGGGCTACAAAGCACTTAAGGAGCTGCTCCGCGTGTGCGACGGCTCGCCGCGTCTGCAGTGCAAGCTGATCTCGGACTTTGTCAATGTCCTGCGCCCGCCCGACGCCACCACCGACGACGCCATCGTCAGCCACTACACACGCGATGTGGCGTGCGCCGGCCCGCAGGCGAGTGGCCGGCTGCGCGATGCCTTCGCCTCTCTGGTCGAGCAGCTAGTGCAGCTGCTCCCCGGCGAACGAGCACTGCCTAGCGGCGGCATGGGCGGCGGCCCTGGTAGTCCAAGTGCGAATCGGTTCACGCTGCCTCTGCCCTCCTTGTGGGCGCTGCGCTGCTTGCTGCACATGGAGCTGCGCGAGGAGGATCTTGCCATGCAGCGAAAGGTACAGCTGCTCCCCACCCTCAACGAGCTCGTACGTCGGCTGCACGGGAGCGAGGAGGGAGGGGGGGCGCACGGCTGGTCAGAGTCGGAGGCGGTGAAGGCCGAGGGTTCGGATGCGATGCGTCAGCTGCCACGCACCGTGCAGCTCGTGTATCAGACCGTGGCTACGCGGGTCCTCCTTGCGACGCCCGCGCTCGGCGCTCCACCGAAGGGCGCCATGGCGCGCGGCTCGATGAGGCAGCTCACGCGTGGCAGCAGCTCACGGGAGGTGTTCGCGACGGCGCCGAGCGGTGGCGACGGCAGCAAGAAGGAGATGTCGGCGGTGCTCGAGGATCTGGTCCAGCGTCATCTGCTGGACATCGCGGCCGCCTCGACAGGCTTACGCGAGCTGCTCGAGTACAGCGCGAGCACCGCCCTCGGCGCGGACACAAGCTCGGACGAGTGGCTCTCTCTCGAGCGATGGACCCATGCCTCCCTCGCCCTCGTTTTCCAATTCGCTGTGTGCCGGCAGGGCCTCGCCTCCGTGCTCGCCTCCGATCAGGGGCTACGCATCCTCTTCGGTGCGCTCCACATTGGGTCCCTTCGGATAGCGCGTCTCGTGCTGCGGCTGCTCCCACACGTGCTCGCGCACCGGCCGCTCACCGAGCTGCCGCCCAGCCTCTTTGCCGAGCCGACCGACGCCGATGGCGGCGGCAGCGCCACTGTTGGCAGCAGCCCACCCGCCGGCACGCCGGCGCTGGTCCCTTTTCTGCTCGCGTTGATCGCCGACCAATACATTGAGCAGTCGGCCGAGACGGGTGGCGGTGCGCTTTTCTCCAGCCGCGTGCTCTGGCGCTCGTCAGCAGTGCGCTCCGCGTACGCGTCCGAGGTCGTCGTGCTGCTCCGCCGGCTTGCGACGAGCGGAGCTCTCGCGCCGGAAGAGCTCGGGAAGGCGCTCGCCGCCATGCTCGCCGGGCTGCCGGCAGTCGTCGACTCCCTCCAGGCCGACCCGTCTGCCGACGCGCTGCGCAAGTCCGGCGCCATCGTTGGCGCGATGCATTGCCTGGGGGCACTCTGTGTACTCGGCGGCTCGCTGCCCTCCCTCTTTGTGGGCTGCCGCGTCGCCGTGGAGGCCGACGAGGGCGACGTGTCGGCGGGTTCGCAGGAGGGGATGCTGGTGCGATGGGACGGTGCTGAGGATTCGGCGGCGCTCGTGCTGCTCGACACCCAGATCTCGGAGCTCAGATTGCTCTCAGTCTCGGCACTCCAGTTGCATCCGCTTGACGAGGCGCCGCTGCCGCCGAGCTCATTTTCCCTCTCACCCGCGCTCGTTGGCTACTTCCGCCCCTTTTTCCCAAAGATGGTGGAAGTGCTAGGTGGAAGCCAACGCATCGTCGTCCTCAAGACCGAGCTGCAGTCCGCCTTCCTCTTCGGGCTGCTGCAGACGCGCGCGCTCAAGGCGCTTCAGGAGCTGCTCCGCCACCCTGCCTCGATGCGCGTGGTGCTCGACTCTGGACTTCTACCCGCGATCATGGTGAGCGCGGCCACACCGGTGCCGCTGCTAGGCATCCATCATACCGACAGCCTGCAGGTGCGCCTCACACTTCTCGAGCAGATGCACGTTGAGGCCGCGAGTGCCGCGCGCTTCGCCAAGGCGTACGCGACCGCGGCGCGCTCCTTTCGCTCTCAACGAAACCGGCTGCCTGCAAGCGCTGGGTCCGCAAGCGCTGGGTCCGGGACCCCTCGGTCGCCCCGCCCCTCGACGGGCAGCGCATACTCCGCCTCGCTGCCTTCACAGGCGACGGCGGCTGAGGGGAGCAACCTAGGGCTGCTCAAGCAACGGCTCGACAATCTCGTCTCGATGGGATTCGATCCGATGCTCTGCCAAAAGGCAGTGATGAAGTTTGGCGACGATGTGAACAGCGCGATCACGTGGCTCACCGACGACCAGGCGCAGCAAGAGCAGCGGCGCCAGATGCATCGCTCGCCCTCGTGGGAAAAGGCCGACAACCTCGCGTCCATGATGGGCTTCTCCTCCGCCGTGTGCAAGAAGGCGCTCGAGAAGAACCAGAACGACGTCAATCGCGCCGCGAATTGGCTCCTTGAGCATGGTCCGGCAGCCGAGGAGGAGCTCGACAATGCGCCAGAGGAAGTCACCCTCGTCGCTGCCGCTGACGCGGACGAGGCTGAGGAAGAAGACGATGACCGAGGCGAGGCAGCGCCGCGTCGTCCCAACGTCGTGCTGCGCACCGTCTCCTTCCGCCCCGGGGGACTGTCCCGCGTCCCGACGATGCAGGGCCGACGCGGCAGCGTCAACGTTGACAGCGTCAACGTTGAACTCCTGACCTCGGGGCCTGACGAGACGGACGCGAGCCAAGCCGAGGGGCAGGACGAGTTCCAGTCGGCCGCGCTGTCGCCACCGCCGCCGCTGCCGGGCGAGACGATGCTCGATGCGGCGAGTCGCGAGGGTGGCGCGCCGCTCTCTCGTCGCCTCTCGCGCGCCAACGCGGCTGACGAACCGATGCCGCCTCTGCGCCCAGAGGAGGTGCTCGTGGGGCGGCTGCTCCGTCCAACGCCCCTCGCCGCGAATCGGAACGCTGTGGTCGCCTCGATGTTCGAGGGTCTGGAGATGGTGCGCCTCATCGCGCGCGCCGCGGAGACCGACGGGCTCGAGCTGCGCGATCGTCACCTGCGCCACTGCCAGCGTGCCGAGGCGAGCCTGGCCGCCATCTTCCCCGAACTGAGGCAGCTAGGCGCCAATTCCTCTGGACTGAACGCCGTCTCGGGCGCGGCGCACACCGCGCTCGCCATCATGCTGCTGCGTCAGGCGCTCGTGTACTTGCTCGCAGACATGGGCACGCTGCAGCAGTCGCACGCGGACCGGGCGTCCGCTTTTAAACTCGATCAGCTGGGGCAACCTCGCGACCTGCTAGACCTCCTCAAGCTCGCGTATCACTCTTCAGGTGGCTCGGCCGCAGGCGGTGGCGTGGGCGGCGCGGCGCTCGGCGCACCCGTCGGCCGCGGCGGCAACTCGTCGCCCTTCGCCAAGCTGTGGGGTCTGATGGAGAGCCTCGTGAGGCCCGACAACGAGGCGGTGCAGCTGCCGGCCGTTTTACAAGCGCTGCCACGGCTGCTGCGCGACGACGCACTCAAGCACCTGCGGCGCGAGCTCTCCGCAACGGCCACGACCCAATCGCCGCACCCGCTGAGCGAGAAGCAAACCAAGCTGCGCTCGGTGGCGAAGCTGCAGGTGGCGGGCGCCTCCCAGATGATGCTGCACCTGGACGCGCGCTCCAACCTGCCCGGCACAGCGTGCCTGCGCTTCTGTTCAGACGAGGCAGGAAAAGAGATCGTGGCGCAGTGGCAGGGCACTGCGATAGGCTGGTCCAATCGCCTTGTGCACGGCGACACGCTGTGGGTGCACTTGGAGGGCGAGGTGCCTCTCAAGGAGCTGCGCAAAAAGCCGTGGGGCTTCTCGGTGCGCGTGAGTGCCGCGGGCTGGATGCCTCCCGATGTCGAGTCCGGCGCGCTCGATGCGCCCCTTGCCATCGGCTGGCCGTTGCTTGAGCTGCTCAGCGCGCACCGGCCGACGGAGCTGCTCACGAAGGACACGTACCGCGCGCTCACGCGCTGCGTGCACCGCGCTGAGGACGACGGTCCCTACCGCGCGCTCGCCGCCTCCCTGCTGCTCCGGCTGCTCAAGCTGCCCAGCACGGCGCTCTCGCTCGAGATGCGCGAGCACGACCCGCGCGAGCTCTGGCCGCTCGAGCCGTTGCTTAGCCTCTCATCGGTTGTGGAGCAGCACAACCGACCCGACGGCGGCACGGTCGACCGAATCTCGGGCTTGCTCGCGCCGCACGTGCAGCTGTGTGCGGAGCTCGTGGCGCAGGCTCACCTACGCGCGTCCAAGGAGCGCGCGCCGCCGCGCCGCCCATCGTGGGTCGAGGCGATCCTCGAGCTCAGCGCGGCGGCTCTATACTTTGGGCACGTGGCTAAGTCGGCTGGAGGCGGGGAGGGTGCGCTCCCCGTGCCGGCGCTGCCCGAGCGTTGGGTGGACCGGGTGGCCGAAAAGATGGGGGCCTCGCCGATCCAAGTGGCCGAGTGCCTGGCCGTCCCGTGGCCCGTGGAGAAGTACGCCGCCCTCATCAAGTACGCATACAATGTGGCGGCAATCAAGGTGCCCGTGCCCGAGCCGGGGAGGGCGAAGGAGAGGGCGAAGCCGTCCGAGCTGCCGCCGGCTGAGCTGCCCGCCTTGCGGGAGGGCGGCGGTGGCCGGATCGAGGGGACGAGCGTTGGCGAGCTGCGCTGCCGCCACGCGCTGCTCCAGACGTTCAACACGGCGCTCATGAACCAGATGGCTCTCGTGTGGACAGGGTATGCCGACCGGCCGCACACTCTCGGCGCCGAGCTGTGCGGCCTGCGAGAGCTCATCTTCCCCGACGTGAAGCACAAGCTTTGGTGCGCCGCCCTCGACGCGACCGCCCCAATCCAAGAGCCTAAGTACTTCAAGGAGCACCCGCCGCCGATTGCGGTCATCAACCGGCACCGGGCGGGCAAGGAGCGCTCCGACCGACGCGCACGCATGCGCCATTCGATCTTCGCGCAGCTGCACGCGCAGCTCCAGTTCGTCCCACCCTCCGCCCTCCAGCGACGCGATCGCTCGTTCAAGGTCAAGTTCTCGGGGGAGGCGGCGGATGATTACGGCGGCCCGTACCGCGAAGTCTTGACGTCGCTCTGCGGCGAGCTCCAGACGCCTGCGACGCTCCCGATGCTGCTGCTCTCGCCCAACGGCCAGCACTCGCTCGGCTCCAACCGTGACAAGTACATCATGGACCCCGCGGCCACCACGGCCGAGCTCCTCAAGTGGTTCGAGTTCTTGGGTGCGCTGTGTGCGATGGCGCTCCTGCAGCAGGATACCGTGCTCTCGCTCAACCTATGCTCGGTCGTGTGGAAGCAGCTTGTGCAGTCCGCGCCCGACCACACCGACCTAGCCGGGTACGACGAGATGGCGTGCCAGTCCTTGCTCAAGATGGCAGACTGCGAGGCCGAGGGCATCGATGAAGGCCTATTCGGAGACCTGTTCTTCGAAACGTTCACAACGCAACTCTCGAATGGCGCCACGGTCGAGGTCTGCGAGGGCGGTGCCAACCTCGACGTCACCTTCGCCAACCGGCGGCGCTTCTGTGACCTCGTCATGCGCGCGCGTCTGCACGAGGGGCACGCTCAGGCTCATGCTATGCTGCGCGGGCTCAATGCGCTTCTCCCCGCGCGCCTTCTGCCGCTGTTCACTCACACCGAGCTCGAGTTGATGACGTGCGGCGCGCCCGACATCGACATCGGCATCCTGAGGAAGCACACGCGCTACGGTGTCTCGGTCGATCCGGCCAAGGATGAGCACATTGCGCTGCTCTGGCGCGTGCTCGAGGCCTTCTCGGCCGACCAGCGCTCCAAATTCCTGACCTTCATTTGGTCGCGCAATCGGCTGCCGCAGACCGACGAGGAGTGGGGCGACCAATGCATGAAGGTCCACACGCTCGAGACGAGCACGCCTGACCATCACTTCCCCGTCTCGCACACATGCTTCTTCTCCGTAGAGTGGCCGCGCTACACCTCATTCAAGGTCGCCAAGGAGAAACTCCTCTACGCGATCGTCAACTGCACCGACATGGACATGGATGCGACCGCCGAGGGGCGCGCCAACGCCGCAATGTCTTTCGAAGATCCCGAGTGAACGACGGGGGCAGCCACGGGCCGTCCGAGACTACAAAAAGCGCGTGTGCATCTGGCGAACTGGCGTGGATCGCGTTTCCCCCGACGGCGATCCCCTGCGCTACAGCGACGAGCCGCTTGCGATACGACAGCGGCGGCGCGCTTGTGCACGGCTTCATATCCTCTCACGCGCGCGGCTCTCGGCCTCGCTGTCTGGCTTCGCTGTACCCTTAGCGTGCTTGGTGAGATAAGTAAAAACTCCTGAGCTATGTTCACACATCACACAGTTCAGCCGTCCGACGGCTCCTGGGGCTGCCCCATGCGCTCGTCGCACGTGCGCTTGGACTCGGCGGCGTCGCAGCCGCAGCACGTCCATTGGCCGTGGACACTGCCCGGCCATGTGCTCCACCCCATTGCTGCACAGCTGCCGCACTTGCGCCGAAAGGGCACAAACGGTCCGAGGCCACGATGCAAGACCAAATCCCGAAACTTGCGCTGGTTTTTCTCCTTCTTGAGGCCATGCAACACAATCGATCTGTTGCTGAATGCGCCGTGGACGGTCGCTGGCCACGGGTGGTGCTGCACCATAAAGGGCGTGTTGACGAGTGTAACGCTCTCATTATGCCGCTCGCTCAGCTGCGACACCCACATTCCAAGGATGCTGTCGCCCACGGGCCAGCACCCAAAGTTGGACTTGCGCGGCCCACCAGGCCGGTTGAGCGCCGTCTGCACGCGCTCAGTGCGGTGCAACTTGTCCAGATAACGACGCGGCAGCGGATCGACGACGAGGAGCTTTGCGAGCCGGCTGGACACGGCAAAGAGAGGTCCGTTGACCACGGGCCATGGCGCGGTCGTCGAGTCGAGCCCGCCACGGCTGATCGTCGCAAGCGCCGCGGGGCTCAGGCGCGCACAAGGCTCGCTGGTGACGGCGGGGCCACCTCGCCCTCGTGAACGGCGCCGTGGCGGCGCACTCGTGGCCGCATGTGTTTGATGGTTGCGGCTTTGATCTCCGTGCCCCCATGGTGCGGGGGCCACACTCGCCACCGCCATGGACGCCGCTCTCGATGCCTGGCAATTGTCCATGCGCCGTCGAGTCTTCACTGCGCCACCGTCGGCGTACCCCCAACCACCCCACTCTTCGTGCGTGACCATCGTCACGTTGTCATAAGCCCCATACCACATGACGAGTCCCCACATGAGGAGCCGTGTACTTGAGTGGGTTGTCACGAGCGAGCGCAGGTCAGCTTCCATGTGCGCGAGCTGGACATAGGCATCGTCGTCTGCGATTGCAAAGAAGCGTGCCGTGGGGAAGGCCGTGAGGCAGTACTCGTACCACAGCAGCGGTTTCAGCGCGCACCGGAAGCGCGACTCATTCATCGAGAGCCAGGCCATGTCGCCGTGTCGCCGCTCTTCATCCCGGATCGCTTCGGGCTGGACTGGTGGCCTCGCCAAGATGAAGCGAACCTGGATGCTGCTCGTTGCGCTGGCGAAGAGTTGCAGGCTTTCGCGCGCGTGCGCCCGGCGGGATGCATACTGCTCCGCATTGGCCTGGCCCGACGAGCCAACGGAGCTCATGATGCCGAGTGCAGCGAGCGGGTCCATGACTTCGGAGACCGCTACTCCGCGACCAAGCATCGTCCGGAATTTGGCGTTCACACAAAACTCGGGAACGGTCCGGTAAAAAGACACCGGGGGTACCTCACTGCACTGAGTTCTTCCTCAATAAGAGGGGATGACCTCACACTCGGCTGACTTTGGGGAAAACAAGTTTCGTGCGAGATTCCGCGACGAAGCCGCCAGGCTCGCACAGAGTCGGTCGCCTTCGGCGACACCGTACTGTAGCGATGATGGCGATGCTCGCGCATCAGAGCCTCGCCGCAGAGCTCCCCGCAATCGACCCGCAGTTCTGCCGCGACGGCATCTGCTTTCCGGCCGTGTGCCAAGCAGACAAGGCCTCGAGCGAGGACACGGACCGCGTTGACCACGTGCTCAACCAGCCGCCTGGCTACGACTACATTGGATTCTGCAACCTAAACGACGACGACATCGCGGAATTCCTGGTTCGTGGCAACCGGAGCGATGGCGATGAGTGTGGCAGTGGCTCCTTCACCACCTGCCCGCCCGCGCCGCCCCATACGCCCATCCCCGAGCAGCTGCCCGGGTGCGCTGACCACCCGGAGGAGCGAGATGGCGATCTGCAGCTGCTCGCGCTGTGGACGATCATCGTTGTGTACATGTTCTACGGGCTGGCGCACGTGTGCGAGGACTTCCTCGTGCCCGCGCTCAACATCTTTTGCGAGCGGAAGGGCGTGCCCGAGGATGTGGCGGGCGCGACGATCATGGCGGCGGGGTGTAACGCGCCAGAGCTCTTCGCGTCGATCATAGGCGTCTTTGTGCAGCACTCGACCGTGGGCGCGGGTACCGTCGTGGGTTCGGCACCCTTCAACATCCTTTGCATCTGTGGCGCCGCCGCGATCGCCGTCTCTGGCCACCTTGTGGTCGATGGCTGGCTGATGGTGCGCGAGATCGTCTCGTTGCTGACTGTGCTTGGCCTTTTCGCGTGGGTCATGTCGGACGCGATCGTGCTCTGGTGGGAGGCGCTGATGCTCGTGGGCGCGTACGTGGTCTACGTGTTCGTGTGCATCTACTACGAGTCCATCTTAGGATCGTGCCTGCGCCGCTCGAAGGCCCGTGGCATTGAACCGCCGATGTTGAAGAAGCCGACGGAACTGCCATCGATGGGTGCGGGCGGCGGCAATGCGAGGGAGGCGATGTCTGCGGGGCTGCTCGCGGGCTATACGCCCGAGCCACTCGGGAATGAGCCGTTGCCGCAGCCCGCGGACTTGAGCATGAACCCCTCGGCCGCCAGCAGCGCGCCTACGGTCTTGCCCCTGATCAGTGGGAGCCGGAGCATGGAAATGCTTGGGCCGAGCTTTCTCGGCACGAGCACGCGCCTCGAGAGCTTCGAGAGCCATCTGATCGACAGCCTCGAGAGCCATCTCTTCGAGGCAGGGCATCAGCCATTCGACGTGACCCTCCCTGTTGGTGGGCGGAGCTATGGGCTCAGCATAGCGGAGCACACACACTCCGGCGTGCACTCGAGCCTTCAGGAGAGCCGTCGGGAGGCGGCGAGGGGCACTGAGTTGAGCGCATCCGCCGCCGGGCAGCCTGAGCTGGGCTCCTTTAGCGCCCTCGTTGCCGCGTGCCGCGAGCGGGTAGACCGTTACGCGCGAACGCAGGGCGAGGTGCTGGCTGCCATCGGGCCCGCAGGCGAGCGGATACCCGTACGGATGGCGGGCGTCCTGTTCAAGCGGAGTCGCTTCTACTCGCGCGTGCGTATGAGCACGAAGAAGTGGCAGCGCCGATTCTTCGTGCTGCACACGGACACGCGCGTCTTCCCGCTGCGCTACCATCGCATCGTCGCGAACGGTCCGCTTGATGGCACGGTGGAGTGGAAGACCTCCGTCGCAATCCCACTCCACAAAGTGCACAATGTGGTGCGCTTCTCATCGGTAGAGCTGCACCTCGTGACCCCGAAGCAGAAGTACAAGCTGCGCTGTGGCGCCGACGTCGATCCGGAGACGATTCAGCAGTGGTTCGATCATCTCATCGTGAGCATCGATGAGCTGCGCGCGCAGCCGCCGCCATCGGCCGGCCGCCCTCGAGCCGCCTCGACCGATTTTGCACCAGGCTATCTAGAAGGAGGATCGTCGAATAGCATAGGCGACCGCGACACGTGGGGTGAGCCCGCCGAGGACGACGACGAAGAGCACGACGAGCTCTGGTACGCGTTGCCTGAGGGCAAGCTCGCCAAGGCGATCTTCATTTTGATCGTGCCTCTGAAGGCGGTCTTCCATTTCACCATTCCGGACCCGGCGCGTCGAGCCGATTGGTACATGGTCTCTCTCGTGCTCGCGGTCGTGTGGCTCGCGATCCTTGCGTACACGATGAACCTTGCGCTCGAGAAGATAGGGTGCGCGCTTGGCGTCTCCGAGACGGTGATGGGGCTCACGCTTGGCGCAGCAGGCACCTCGTTCCCCAATCTGTACGCCTCAGTACTCACCGCGCGTGCGGGCCAGGCAGGCATGTCACTCTGCCAAGCCTTTGGCTCCAACACCTTCAACATTTGCATCTGCCTTGGGCTCGTATGGCTCGTACAGACGACGCTCGGCACGTGCCAGCTCGGGCGTGGAGGACACATCCTCACGCCCAACGCCTTCGGCGGCGCGTGTAACGGATGCTACATGCCGATGGGTCTGGGCCCAATGTGCCCGTACCGCGACGGCTCCGAGCCCGTGCGCGAGGCGGGCTCGCTCGTGGGCGCTGTGTACGTCACTATCCTCTCGATCATCCTCTTCATGGCGACACCGCTCGTGTGCAGAGGCAAAATCTCGGTCTCCGCAGCCGCCCTCTACTTTGTGGTCTACATCGTGTACGTCGTCTACGAGGTGCTTGCCACCTACAAGTTCATCCCGCCTCTCTGCCTCGGCTCCGCATGTATCTGAGCCGGGGGGGTGACGGGTGCACGCCACTGTGCAAATCGACCGCCCGGGTGGGGGAAGGAGGTGACCGCTGGACGGTGCGAGTGTACCGAACTACTTAGAGTGTGGAGTATCAGTATGAGGACGCCTGGGGGACCTCTCGGAGACGGGAGTGGTACCCCCCGGCCCCGCCTCGCTGAGCGTGTACTCGACTGTTGTTTCCGTTTCAGCTAATATTGTAGAGAAACCACTTCCCAAAGTCGCTCACCGCTCGCACGCGTCGATAATTCGGGATGTGCCGTCTCACAGGTGTACGCGTGACCTCACCGGAAGAGGCGTGTGCTCAGAGGCGTCTGCGGCGTCCGCTCGAGAGTTGAGGGCATACCCCACCGAAGAGGTGAGAGATTCGAGGCCATGGGCTGCGGTGAGGCCATGCGGTAGCCGGCGAGGCCCGAGGTGAGGCTCGTCGCCACGCCCGTCGAGCGGCTGAGCAGCCCCATGAGCTCCGCGCGTGTGTGCGCCAGCTCCGAATCGATCTGCGCCTGCAGCTCGTCTGCATGGACCACCGGGCGGGGCGCGGCAAGAGGCGGTGGCGGTGGCGGCGGCGGTGGCTGCGGCGGTGGCTGCTGTGGCTGCGGTGGCGGCAGCTCGTTGCTGCTGCTGCTCCTGCTCCTGCTGCTGCTGCTGCTGCTGATGCTGCGGCTGCTTTCCGTCAGAGCCTGTGGCGGTGCGAGCGCGAGCGCGGCCGTTCGAGCGAGCTTGTGCTCGAGCATTTCCAATCGCTCCGCCTGCTGCTGAACCATGGTGTTGCTCACGTCCAGCTTCTCGCGCAGCGATTTGACCTCATCGATGAGGATGCGCCGCGACGCCCAGAGCCCCTGGACTGATCGGCGCGTGTGCCACAGCTCCTCGTCGCATGCGCGCAGCTCGGATGCGAGCGTGGAGGTCAACGCATCGCGCTGCGCGCCAGCGGTGGCCACGTTGCTGCGGTAGCGCCGGCCCATCTCCTCGCCAGCGAGCCGCTGCCGCCGCCAATTCTCGTCGGCCACGTCGATCGGCGTCGGCCAGAAGCCGACCGCTGGTCTGCGCGGCGAATGCGTTGAGCTTGTTGCTGGTCGGCGCGCCGAGTGCATGGATGTCATGTAGGAACACAAGGCCCTTCTTTCATTGCGAGCTTTCGAATTTTGCACGACGACTCGCAAGACGACTCGACGACCGTGCTGCTGCTGCTGTGAAACCACACAACGCGCGCGCGCTCTCCGGACCCCCAAGCACGGGGGCCGCTATCGCACGACTCGCGTTCTGCGCCGTGTCGGTTGATTCTTCGGATTAGAACAACTACATTGTAGTACTTGTATTTGGTTACTGTACATTAGGGGGAATCGGATCACCCCTTCCCCCGCCTCCCGCCGATTAACAGCCTGTGTAATAGCAGGCTGTGTCGGCCATGCCTCCGTCCATTGCGATTGCGGCCCGGTGGCCGGTCGTGCTCGGCGGGGCTAGGGGGTTCGGCGAGCCGCAATCGCGAGCCGCGAGCGTGCCGCGTCGCGCGTGCGCGTTGTGTTGAACAGCAGCTCAGCAGCACATTCCATGTAGGTATAAACCCGTGCAGTGTGCACAGTACTGACGACAGAACTTGGCCGATATTCGTCCTCGTTGATGCCAGGGCGCTGCGCTGCTCAGAGCCGTCGTGAATTCCTACTCGACTTTAGCCCCGACTGCGCCCGATCCGACATATGAGACTCACGTGCCTATGAAGATGCCATTGAATATTTGACGCTCTCCCCGGCCAGGATTACTGACGATGCCCTCCGACGGCTGACCAGCCACCCACATCGCGGTCGAACCACCGCCATCCATTCTCATCGCTGAGTCAACTCCCATGTGGTCGAGCAAGAAGGCCGCAAATTGCCACGCGTCCACGCCGCATGTAGGCTTATACTCGACGCTCTCGCAGATGGCATCAACCGTCACGAGCAGAAACTCGCGCCCGCGAATGGCTAGAGCCGTGCTCGAGGCGTGACCAAGGATGTTGATGTTATCGCCCTCGATGTCAATACTTGAGATGCCCGAGCTCGCGTTGCGGGACACGAGGTTTGGGCCGGCCGCGATGGCCCACACGACACCATCTGGTAACCGCCCCGCCCGCTCGAGCTTGACGAAGTGGGGAGGGTAGTCGAGCACCGCAGCGACGGGTTTAGAGTTGCCGTGCTTATCGCAATTGCTCGACACATACCGACCTTCCATGATTGTGAGGCCATCACCGATGCCCGCATTAGGGTCGGACAGCGAAACGTTGTGTAGAGCATCGCGACGCAGCTTTCCCCAGCACACGTCATCTACGAAGTCGTCGCGGTTCACCTCGAAGAAGTAGCCGCCATTCACGCCAGCTAGCGGCTTGAACTCGGGCGTCTCGGCAGTTGCAGCCAGCTCGTGCAGGGGTGCAAGGCCGAGGGCAGTGCGCGCAATGGCAGGCCGGAGCTTCGGTGAGCTCGCCGCTTGAGAGAGCTCGGCGCTAGCGATGTTGACGATGACCGGCCCCACCCGTAAATAACCCGGAAACGGTGGTTCTCTGTGCACGTCGCCCGTACAATTGAGCTTGGTCCACGACACGCTCTTCGCGAGGCTCGTGTTAGACACGAGGGTGCAGTGCCAGGTGGACTCAGGCTCTCCAGCCAATTGAACCGCCGATACAGCAGTAAGGAATGGGTTGAGAAGGAGCATTGAAGAGGGCTCGTGTCTTGGGCGCCTCGCGAGAAGTCGCCGACGGCGCTCGCGAATCGCCGTCTCGGGCCGACCGGGATGCCTCGTGAAACGCGCTGAAAGGGGTGTTCCGTACTCGTTATAACGAAAGGCCTATACACTGACATATGCGATACGGCCGTGTGACGCCCACGGCTGTGAACTCAACGTGAAGTAGCCAGGATTTTTTATCCTGTCCCGGGCGGCGGTTTTATCCCGACACTGCCAACAGATGCCCAGATCCCCGGTCTCACGCGACCGCCGAGGCGCGTGCGTACAATACGCGCACAGCCGTGGTGCTGCGGCGGGCGGTCTCCTGCCGCGCAGCTGAGTGCACTGCTGTGCGCGTCGCTACCGCTCATTCGAATGCGCGTTGCCGCTCGAGCTCAGCAGCCGACATCCCATGCAGATCTCGGAAGGATCGATGGATATTGGAACCGCCCATGATCGATGGGTCAAGTTCGCAGAGCGCGCTGGTCTTGCGCGTGACGCTGGTGCGCAGACCCTCGAGCTCGGTCTCGATGCGCGCCTGCTCTTCCTCAAGCAACTGCCGCGTCGTCGCGTGAGGTCGCCGAAGAAAGACGTCACCCATGCACATCCAGTGCTTAGTCGGCGCAGGGACGCCGGCGCTCGCAGCAGCGTCGCGGTCCATGCGCCGCAGCGCCGCGAGTGCCTCACGATTCTGGTTGCGTTGCCTGTCGAGCTCCACCATCTGGCGGCGCTCTGCGAGCACCTCCTCACCGAGCCGCTCTGCGCGGGTGAGCCGCTCGATGATTGTGGCTGCGTCTGCTGCCGCTGCGGGCGGCATTGGCGCTGATGGTGCCACCGGTGCTGCTGTTGGGGGTGCTGGTAGGTCGTCGTCCTCTGAGCTGTCGTCGAAGGCTGCCCACTTGGCGTAGTTTGTCGCCATGTTCTCAGGCTTTTCATTCACAACACACCAACACGCACAGACCAAACTCAAAGCGTGAAGGGCAACACCTCGCACACGTCACAGTCGCTTCATTCTCATGCTCGCGACATGCAGGCTGTTCACAGGTGGGGGGGGAAAGTTGCGAAACGCCGCGGCCGCATCGGCACAAAGCACCCACATTGAGCATGTCGCACACATCAGCCGAGCGAGAGGCCGAGGCGACCTTCGCGCTCGCCGTCGAGCGCGGAGACCTTCCTGTGCTCCGACGGCTCGTGGCCGAGAGTCTGTGCGAAGCTGCATCGCAGCCTGATCTTTTGTATGTCGCCTGCGAGCACGGCCACGCCGACGTTGCTCGCTTCCTCCTGCTAGCGGGATGCAGCGCGAATCAGAGCCTCGCGGACGGCACTACGCCATTGTTCGTGGCCATTCAACACGGGCACGAGAATGTCGCCGTGGTGTTGCTCGAGTGGCGCGCGGACGCCTCGGTCGGGCGCACGAACGGGGCCACGCCGTTGTACGAGGCATCGCTGCAGGGCTGCGTGCCGCTCGTGCGGCTGCTGCTCGATGCGTGCGCGCCCGTGGACGCGGTAGCAGTGGTGCGCCCGAAGCAGGGCATCCACGGCAGCATGAGCCCGCTCTATGCGTGCTGCAGCCGCGGCCACGCCGAGGTCGCCCGAATGCTCGTCGCGGCGCACGCTGACCCGAACGTACAGCTGCCACGCGGGCGCTCGCCATTGCACGTGGCGGTGGCGGCGGGGCATTTGGAGACGGTTCGTGTGCTGCTCGAGCACGCGTGGGCGAGCGAAAGTGTGAGCGAGCCCATTCGACTCTCCGCCGCCGCCGCCGGCCACCCCGCTTGCGTGCGGCTTGCGCTGAGCCATGCGCCAATGTGTACTACGGGAACACCACCGTTGATGGCTACCACCGAAGCGCACCCACTGCACCATGCGCCACTGGGACATGCACCACTGGGACATGCGCAATTGCGGCATGCGGCCGCCGCGCCGACCGCCGCGTTAACCGTCGCGGCTTCGGACACTCTTGCCCATGCCCTCGCCCCAACCCTAACCCCGTGGGCTGCGCTGCCGGTGGCGCTCGGGACGGCGCCATCGACGCCGTCGACTCTGGCGTCACCGACGCCGTCCCGGGCACCCGGACTGCCTCCACGGCCGATGACCGCGGCCGGCCATCCCGCATGCTCACGGTTCAGCGATGCAGCCGCCGCGAGCGCCGCCGCCTGTGGCCCCTCAGCGCTGGTTGGGGCCGGCGCGGGCAAGGGAGGCGTTCTGTGCGGCCCCGTGCTTCCACTGCGCGTGCCGACCGACTGCGGCTCCTCTTCCTCCTCCTCCTTCTCGACCACGACGGTGCACTCGCCTGGTGTGCAGCGGCGCCTGCTGGACAGCGTCGCCGCTCTGCAGGCAAGCGAGCGCGCCACCGCTCATCTCGGCGCTCGCGCTTCCGACGAGCCTGCACGTGCGCCCGCGTCCGTCGAGGAGCGCCGTGCTGAGCGCGAGGCCGACGCTCGGCTACGTCAGGCGATGCTCGAAGGCGAGCTGAGCGCGCTGCGGGAGGCACTTGAAGCGGTGGCGCCCTTTGCATCGGCGCCGGTGCTCGCGGAGGCGCGTGCCGTGCGGGATGGGTGGCGCGCCAAGGAACGGCGACTGGCCAAGAAGGCGCTCAAGACGGCGCTCAGTGACAGGAGCTGAGCTCTGCGAGCCGGCCGGACTCGTCGAGATCTTCTGGTTCGGTCGTGTGGTTGCCGTGCGTGGTTCTGTATACAATTCCTGACGCACCTCGGCCACAGCCCACACGACACTAAAGGATCGTGATATTTAGATTTTGCGGAGGGCGGGGAGAGCCGGTTCAGAACTGTACAACTTCACGGGGGTAAGTACAGGCTTCACACTGCACATTCACACTCGCGA
>PJAB01000092.1:0-43660 GCA_002887195.1 Chrysochromulina parva
CCGCGCGTCTGAGCGGGGGGGACCGGCCGAGGGGCGGGCGCGGTCTGCGCCCGCCCGTCGGGTTGGTCGGGGCCCCGCGGGTCCGAAGGTGGGTGCTCAGCTGCCGCCCATTGGTTGCCCTTCATAGCCCTGTCGGGCCCTTCCGTCGATCCGTCCCGGCCGCCGGCACGCCCCGGTCCAATCCCTGGTGACGATGTGCGTCCCCCGTGCCCGTCTGGCTGTCGGCATCGCTGTCATCCTGCCTATCGTATGTGTGCTGCTGGAGAATCCGCAACTGCTTCTTGGCAGCGGCCATCTTTTCCCGCACGTGCACAATCTCACTGATAGCCAGCTCGACAGCTATGAACGCAACGGCTATATCCTTCTGCCTGGAATCGTGCCACCGGCGATGATCGCCCGGGTTCTCGAGGAGCTGCATGGGATTCAAGCCGACGCTGAGCGAGCCGCAGATGCCGACCTGTCCAAATCATCTGTAGCATGGGATTCGGAATCGTCTGGCGCTAGCAGTACCCAGTGCACTTTTTCTTTTGCCATGGATGCTAATGGTAAGTTGGAGAAGCCCCCAACAATCCACAAGGCCCAAGGGATCGGTCTGAAGAGCCGGACAGTGCTCGAGCTCGTCCGCTTTCCACCGATAGCCCAAACCGCCGCCTCGCTTGTTCGTCGTGGGCTCCGTACAAGCGACAGCTCGGCGATCGCCAGCGTCGAGCGCTCCGAGGTTGACGCCTTTGGGACCAAGTATTTTCCTGTCCAGGCGGGATCTCCAGGCTCGGTAAGCTGGCACGACGACAACTACTACTTCGGAACGACGCGCTCCGACACGATCTCGTGTGTCGTGTACCTGCGCACCATCGATGTCAAGTCGGGTTGCCTGCGAGTGCTCCCGGGCTCTCACCGCGACTCTACCGTGGGGAGCGCGCGGGCGCACCTGTATCAGCCGTCGCTACAGCAAGTGGGCGAGTATATCTCCGAGGAGACCATCCTGAGCACGCTCGCCGTGGGCCCAGATGGCAAGCAGCGCGCGCCGTTGGACCTTGCCGTTACGTCTGGGTCCGTCGTGCTCTTCGATGCGAATCTGCTTCACTCTGCGAATGCGAATCTGCGCGATGGTGGCCTGCCTGCTTCGGAGCGCGTCGCCTTTCACTTCATCCCAGGAGACCTAGACACGGGGTTCCGCGGCACAAGTTTCGCGAGGGGTGCCTTTGCAGACCGTCACCTTGCCGTCCGCCTCGACGGCACCTTTCCTGCGGCTTGAGAGGTTGGGCACGAGCTGATCGGTGCTTTGCGACCACTCCCCATGGTGCTCCTTTGAATTTTCGAACGCAGGAAATGCGGCGCTTGTGTCGAGTGGCGTGAGCCCCGGGCCTATACGACGAGACAGGCGGGCACTGTCGGCGCGTGGCGGCTCGTCCTCTGCCACTGCCTGGGCGCGTGGCGCTTAGCGGTGGTCATGGCGGTGGTGCTGGCGCAGCGGCCGCGGCGAGAGGGAGAGCAGCTGCTACGTACATTAGGTACTATACTGTAATAGCACAATCGAACCTCAAGCGCGACATTGATACAAGACTCACGTCAAAAGACCATGCAAAAGACGCTGTACAAAAAAGCTATACTCGACTCGTACCAGGTCTCCAGGTCGGGTGCTTGTACTCGCAACGAGCTACACACGACAGCCGTAGTAGTTCTACGTAGGTCGTCGTACACCGCACTCTTACAGTAAGGACTAAGGTAGTGGCTAGTCGCACATGACGGTACTGTAAAGCGTTCACTCATCCAGTCAACACAGCTCGATCGATAGAAGCTTGAACTTTTGTCCGCTCACCCGCTGCACGTGCACCTGATGCCTAGCATTGCGTGGCTTGCTGAGGCACGTGCGACGGCACAGCTCGGCGGCGCGCACGACGGCGAGATCGGTCTGCGATGTCTGCGACGCCCACGAGCCGTTGAGCAGCACGGCAGAGTCAACGTCGTCGTCGAGCCAGACGCGTGCAGTCCCCATGCGAGCATCGTAGCTTCGCAGAAACCCCACAGTCAGCTTGCTGGTGGCCAGGGGCACGGAGAAGGATAAAGGAGGATCGTCGCCCAAGCCAGTGCCTGCGAGCTCGTCAGAGACCTCGCGAATCCACCCCGGTTTGCCGGGGCGGTCGGCATAGCAGCGCCACCCCTCGCCTCGCGTTGGCGTTCCGCAAGCACCCTCCGCAAAATCAAGCGTCTCGAGGGGTGTCCCGGTGCCATGATGGGCTCGGCATGCTGCAAGGCTGCTGAGGGCGGCACTTGGGAGGAGTGTGCGTGTCGCACTCTCGTCGAGCGGTACCGGGCGAGGCAACCCCGAGCGCGCTTTGGCGCTTGCCAGCAGGACGCCAGCACGCACTGCCTCAGCGAGCATGAGCTCCGCTGCCAGGAGCGCAAACACCCGATGTGTGTGTGGGCCGGGGTGCGGCTCGCACTCTTGGCCCTCGGTGTCGAGCGCCTGGCACGTGCTGGCGTTAGCTGAACAGCCTCCACGCCAATGTCGCCTCAGGGCGCTCTCCGGGGCGACAGCGCACACGCCGAGCATGAAACTCAAGGTGGGCACGTTGTAGTGCGCTGCCACTGGCAAGTGCACTCTGTGCGCCGACACGTTCTTGCACTTGCCCATGGGATTGAGCTCAGACCACGACTCCACATGTATGAGTGCGGGAAAACTTGCATCGGCCAACGCACGCCGTACGAGCGTCTCCATCCCTGCTTGCACGCGCACCTCGTCGAGGCTCGAAGTGATCCCGCGCAGATCGCACACGGTCAGGTCGGTTAGGATCACGTGTGGTTGGAAGCGGCGCACGCGAGTGTCGTAGCGCTGGGCAGTCGTGACCGAGCGACCACCACGGCTTGTTGAGCGTAGAGCTACGACGGTGCACCCTGGTAGCGCTTGTTGCAGCAGACCACCAAGCACGCGGTACCACGAGAGGCTGTCGCAAGGAACGGAACATTGTTTGCCTGCCAGTGTCGTGCCACAATTCATGAAGCCCTGGGTCATGGAGCACCCAACGACAAGCACGCGTACGTCTGGTCGAGGAGACCCGGGCGTGTGCAGTGGATTCAGGCAGCGACCGAGAGTCCAGCGAAGCCGTGCTACGTCTCCGACGTGCGCGCGCGCACCTTCAGGGCTGACGGAAATGTGCTCTAGCTCTTCAACTACAGCTTGATAGCCAGCACGTGCCGCTGTGAGCATGGCATTTTCCAATGGCCCGCCCGTTGGCAGCGATCCTGCCTCCTTTGAACGAGAAGGCAGCGAGGAGCCATCACATTGAAAGCACAAGGGCACGCCGTAGCCGCGAAGGACACTAGGCCGATGGGCAAGAGGCTTGTAGGATAGCTCATCGCCCGACAGCTTCTTGCACGGCACAAGCGGATCCATGACCGACAGGTCTTCGACGTCAGTGCAAGCTGGCCGGGTCCATGCTAGCTTGTCTTCGGAAATCGGCAAGACACGTGGTGGTTCGATAAAACCCTTTGCACGTTTGGCACGACCGCGAGCGGAGCGTGAGACCACAGGTTGGGATGCCAAGGCCATGTCCGCTGCTGTTCGTGACGTCGAGCTTGCTGGAATCGGTCCCGTGAACCACTCGAGGTCCTGTATGGAACCATCAGCGTCACCGCAGTCGTTGACGAGGCCATGGCGCCCGGGCTGCATTGTGCCGATGGATGGTCGAGGTGCAGCGGCATGGACAATGCACGTACCCGCTGCAAAAGTATCGTTCAATACTGACGATGCTGCCAAGGCAGCCATCCCAAGCTCATGCGGCCGTTGCGGCTCCTGCTCTCCTGGCTGCTGCTGCTGCTGCTGCTGCTGCTGCTGCTGCTGCTCTCGCATGATCTGCCATGCTGGCATTCTGAGGCAATTTGGACGCGAGCATCGGCGTCGGGCGAGTTCAATAAACAGTGGCTGACGGACCACTGCAGTGCCTGTGCGCCACCAGAGCCAATTGTGAGCCAGTTCGACGCTCTTCGAGAAGAGCGAGTCCATCGCTTCGTCGGGCGATAGGAAGCGAGAAGCGGGCGACCAGAAGCGTAGCAAATCCATGGTCACAGTCATGGCTTTCGCACTACCAATCGCAAGCCAGTCGTTGGCGCAGAAGTTGGTGTAGGCGTGGATGACGACAGTGCGCGACCCAAACTGGACGCATCGTCCTCCAACTTGCAACTCGTACACTGCTCCGTCGCCACGGCCGATACGAACGATGTGGAATGGTTGCGTTGGCCACAGGTCTGGGCGCAGCCGAACGATGACATCGTACATAACGCCACTTTTGTGGATGAGTTGGCCGCAGCGCCAAATCTTGTACAGATAAGCAAACACGGTCGAATGCTTGGGCAGCGCCGCTTGGGTAGCGGTGATTGAGGGCCACGTATGGGCCGACACGTTTTCCAAATGACGCGCCGACAGGTGCTCGCCACCTTTGAAGCGCGCGCCGAATGCCTCCCGCATGCGTGCAACGGTGAAGCTCACATCACCCATGCCATGCGCGCCGGCAGGAATGCTATCTGAGACGGCAAAGATGTCCACATCACCCAGCGACTCGATGATGTTGGGCTGTATGTGTCTCCATGCGCCAGGCCAGTCGCGCCACGCGCCCGCGAAGCACACCGCGACCTTCGGCGGCACCATTATTGTGCGCGGACGCGCTTAGGAGACGCGGCGCGTGCGCGCCGCGTCGCGATTGTACAGAAAAGCGCCGCGAACAGGCGACGAAGAAAGAGGGGGTTCGCTTTCACAGCCGATGGTTGTAATTCACAGCAGATGTTCTAGTTTTCAGAGTCGCCCCGCCGGACGATCGTCGCTCGTGGCCGCTCGACGGCTTCCAGCTTACGTGCGCGCTACGTTGCCATGGGCCAGGAGCAGACCAAGGAAAAGGCTGCCGCCGCACCCGCGACTGAGCCAGTGGCTACAGCCCCAACTCCAGCTGCCACGCCGCCGCCGCCAGTCGGACTAGCCTCGACATTGCCGTCCTCTGCAGATGCAGAGGACTCAGGCCAGCCGCTCTCGACTGGCTCAGACCCCGAGTGGACCGCATCCATTCCGATCATGGCGGATGCCGCGAAGCGATGGAATCAGGGTGGCGGCAGCCTGGCGCTGATACAAATGCTTCGGTGCATCGCATCTCGCCCAGCACATCCCTCAATGCATGCAGTCTGACCGCGTTGGTGCTGTCCGCAGATCGGGTGCAAATGTATCGGCACTGCGGGTGCTCATACGCACTACGATGTTCATGTTTGGCGTGCCTGCGATCGTCATGATGTTTGCTTACGGCGTGGTCCTCGATCAGCTCTTTACATTCGAAAAGGCTGGCGAGAAGATGGTATACGCCGGTATCGCTGGCATCGCTTCCGTGCAGTTCGTTGTCATCGGCTTCCTGATCTACGCTTTCAACGAGCCTATTGACGAAGAGCCGTCGGCGGCTGAGGGCAAGAAGACCGACTGAAGGGCAGATGAATAAATCCGATTTTCAACTAATACTTAAATTACAAGTGTCCGTGCGGGTCATTAAAGAATGCGTGCTCGACAGGATTGAGCTTTGAGGTCCGGCCGCGCTCTCAAGAGAGAAGTATTCTGAGTAAACACCTCCCGGCACCGCGCGCGCGCCGACGCCGTCCCTACATCAGTCATCACCGCGTGTGTCGCATGCTCAGGAAGGCGAAGCCGAGTCCGCTCGTAGCCGCCTCGCCGCGTGGGCTCCGAGGCTCTGCTCCGTCGCAGATGATGCGCGCGCCCTCACGGGCCGTTGACCGAGGTTACGATCTTGTCGATGAGCCCGTAGTCGAGAGCCTGCTGCGCCGACATGTAGTTGTCTCTGTCGAGATCCTTCATGATCTGCTCGCGCGAGTTGCCGGTCATCTGCGCGTACATGGTAACGAGCGTGCCCTTGATCTTGAGGATCTGCTCCGCCTCCACGCGAATGTCCTCAGCCTGTCCCTCTGAGCCACCCATCGGCTGGTGGATCATGACACGCGAGTTGGGCAGCGCCACGCGCTTGCCGCGCTCGCCCGCGCCGAGAATGAAGGACGCCATCGATGCCGCCATGCCGATATTGGCCGTGATCACCGGCGACGCGATGTGCTGGATCGTGTCGTACAGCGCGAGCCCAGCGATGACTGAGCCGCCAGGCGAGTTGATGTACAGATACATCGGCTTCTCCTGGTCCTCCGAGTCGGAGAAGAGCATGACGGCGATGATCTGGTTGCAGATCTCGTCATCGATCTCCTGCCCGAGGAAGATGATGCGCTCGCGGTACAGCCGGTTGTAGATGTCCACCCAGTCCGCCGAAGTTGCGCCGGGCACGCGGTAGGCGACCTTAGGCACGCCGATGGGCATCATGGCTGGGGACGCGGAGCGCAGCAGCGCGGGCTGCACCGACTGCGGCGGAGGCCCCGTGCGGTGCAGCGGGCTGCCGGGCGCCTGCCAGCCTTCTGTCGCAGCCGCGAAAGAAAGGACGGCGAACGCTGTGTGTCGCAATCCCTGCATTCGACGATGCTCGTGCCTGAGGTTCAGGATTTTCCGAACTTGCGAGGGAGACAAGTCACTTCAGTCTACATGTAGAAAGAGGTCTTTACATGTTGTGCACATTTCGACGCTTTCACGACAAAAGTCGAGCTTGACCAATGGGGACATAGTCCCTTTGGCGGGCCTGCGCTGGACCCCTCCCTCCACGCCCGAGCATGGCCCAAGAAGCAGTGGGCGTGTACGCGCGGCTGCGCCCCGACCTCGACTCATCCGCGCCTCGCGACGACTCAATCATCGTCAAGAAGCGCTTCGATCAGCAGCGGACTGTGCAGGTGCGCAACCTCGAGTTCTCTCTGGACTGGGTGTGGGATGCGGATGCAGCACAAGAGGAAGTCTATGAGATCTTGGGCCGCGAGCGCGTCGCGCGCGTTATGCATGGCTACAATCTGTGCATCATCGCATACGGGCAGACAGGTACGCTACGTGCGACCGCCTCTCGCCTCTGTCTCGGTGACCCCACACACGCGCCACTGCTCTGCGGCCTCTCTCGTTCCGGCAGGCAGCGGCAAGACGTACACGATGTTCGGTCCAGAGGAGGTCATACGCGACTGGAGCGGGTCGGACGTAACGCTGCACGGGCTCGCACCGCGTGCGATCGCCGACATCTTCGCCTCGCTGCGCAGCGCGCCGAAGGCGTCCCAGTTCGTCGTCATGGCCTCGTACGTCGAGGTGTACAATGACCAGTGCAACGATCTATTGGGTGGGCGCAAGGGCCTCGTGCTGCGCGAGACAGCACAGCGGCGTGTCGTGGTGGAAGGCCTCGTTCGCGAGGTCGTCACCTCCGAGACGGAGGTCATGGACTGCCTGCGGCGTGGCAACGAGCTGCGTGTGGTCGCCGCGATGAAGATGAATGCTCGCTCGTCGCGCTCGCACGCACTCTTTGTGCTCGAGCTGCACGACGTGAGCAGTGGCCAGGACAGTGGCGGCGCGGAAAGTGGCAAGCTCTCGTTGGTCGACCTCGCAGGGATGGAGAGTTCCAAGAAGTCGTACTATGTCGAGTCGGTCAGAGGCCCTTCGTCGGCGCCGCAGCGGCGTGAAGAGGCGCGGAACATCAACACGTCCCTCTTCGCCCTCGGCACCGTCATCGAGCGGCTGGCGGCCACGTCGCGTGCGCTGCATGGCCAGGGCGCCGCGCACGTGCCCTACCGCGACAGCAAACTCACCCGCCTGCTGCAGGAGTCGCTCGGCGGCAATACGGCGAGCGCCGTCGTGGTCACGCTGCGCACGGAGAGTGCCAACCTCGACGAGACGATCGGCACGCTCCGGTTTGCCGTGCGGGCCAAGGCGGTGAGCGTGGTGGTGCGCCCTCATTCCTTCCTCGGTCGACTGGACGCCTCGCACCTCGAGAGCGAGCTCGCGTTCGCTCGCGAGGAGGCGAGCGCGGCGCGGCTGCTGATCGATCGGCTCAGGAAGGAGGTACATGCGCGGGATGGCCAGGGTCTGGACCACCCGAGCCACATACAGCAAGTGGTGAGCGCACTCGGCGGTGGGCCGATGGCTCAGCGCATCGCCGAGCTCGAAGCCGAGAACACGACGCTGCGCAACCGCAACCGCACGCTCCGGGTCACCACCGTGTGGCAACGCCTCATGCTCGCGACTCGCGCGGAGCAGGTGAGTGTCGTTATTGCCACTGATTGCCACTGACTGCCTCATGCTCGCGACTCGCGCGGAGCAGGTGAGTGTCGTTGATTGCCTCTGATTGCAATTGATTGCCACTGATTGCCTCATGCTCGCGTGGAGCAGCTACGCGCAGCGTCGGAGGAGCAGGAGGAGCTCTCTCGTACGATCCAGATGAGTTTTGGCAGCGGCGGCGGCGACGACGGCGGCGGCGGCGACGACGGCGGCTTTAGCAGCACCGACGACGGTGCCGGCCTGTTAGCTCGCATCACTCAGCGGAACCAGGTGCTGCGCGGAGGCGGCGGCGGAGGTGGAGGAGGCGGCGGCGTTAGCGGCAGCGGCGGCGGCGGTGCGGGCCTGGGCCGCGGACGATTCTCTGAAGCGGCCAAGCGGTACGTACGATTCCACGAGCTCGCCATGGCGCGTAAGCTCGCTCTCGCCTCGCGCGGGTACGAGATCGAGAACGTCTTCATCGATGAGCTCTACGACGAGGCCAACAAGGAAGGCGTGGATGTGGAGCAGTGGCACGAGTTCTTACGTGCTGAACTCCCCTCACCCACGCAGTTTGACGAAGCTGATGACGGCGCGGAGAACGACCCGAGCACAGGCGATGTCAGCGGCGGCGACGCCGCCGCCGCTGCCGCTGAAGGGCGTGCTCGGCACAAGGTCGAGAGGAGCTCGAGCAAAGCAGGTCTGCTCTCGCTCACCTTCAAGACGCGGGCAGGCAGTCGTGCGGTGCTTCGGCGGATCTCGATGCCCTTCCAGGAGCTGGCGCCGATTGTGACCGCTCCGGCGCTCGGCGCGCCGCACGCCACGATGCATGCGCCTGTGCCGCCGATGCATGCGCCTGTGCCACGCCGCAGCAACGTGACCAGGAAAGACGGGGTCGCCTCGATCACCCGTGGGAGTGACGAGGCGGATGCGCGGCGCAACGGCTATCCGGTGGGCTATCCGGTCGCACTCGCCGCCGCCGCCGCCGCCGCCACCGAGCTGGCATCCCGCCCATCAGCACTCCGGTCACTCACCCAGGCGAATGGCGGCGGCATGCATACGCTCGATACGGCGCGCGACCCGGTGAATTGCGGCGCGAGGCGGTGTAAGTTAGCGGCGTTTAGCGGCGGCGGCAGCGGCGGCGGCGGCGGCGGCGGCGGCGGTGGTGGCGGCGGCGGCGGTGGTGGCGGCGGCGGCGGTGCGCCAGCGTCCACTGCGGCCGGCGGCGGTGCGCCAGCGTCCACTGCGGCGGCGTCCACGCGCCGTTCCGAAAGAGTGCCCTTTCGCCTCGCGGAGCCGGGTGGCCTCGATCTGGGCGTCGAGCTCGAAGACTGGCGGGCCGATCTGCAGCTCGAAATACTCTCGAACGAGGAGCTCATGAGGTCATTTGGCGACGCGGCGGCCGTCGTGTCACCCACGCAGCGGCGCGGCAGCGACACGCAATCTGCCTACGGGCTCACCCTGGCCGCCAACCAGATTGCGGCCGCTGCCGCGGTGCGCGCGCACCCGGCGCAGCGCGCGTCGCATGAGGCGGCCAAGGCGTCGCTGCGTGCTGCGGCAGCTTCGGAGGACGCACGCCGCGCGGCGTCAATGGCGGACGCAGCGCGGGCGCAGGTGCAGGCGGCGCGCCACTGGCGCCAAGGCGATATCGCCCTGCCCACTTCTGCGGAGCGCGCCATACAGCGCGCAAAGGTGAAGCTGCTGCCGTGAAGGCCCATGGAATCTAGATATTTGAGCGGTGGTGGCAGACTTGCATGAGCGCCGCTGTATAGTGCGGTGCGGAACCCCGGTTATGTTTAGTCGAGTAGTCGAAGTAAGTAAAACACGCATGCAAAACACGCCGTCCTGACGGCAGCGGCGCACACCACGTGGCGAGGCGGGCGCGGGGTACCCAGGCAATAAAAGGCGTCGGGCGGTGATATTTTTCTCGATACGATCAACGTTGAATCGCAGAATCCGCGGGCGTGTAGCTTTTCAGATCCACAGAATGATCAGAGAATGATGCTTGATGATGCGGGCGCGTTTAACGCCGCCCGCGAGCCCGCGAGGGCGCGCTTCAATGAGCGCCACGTTGTACGTGCCCGCCGCAACTTCGCCGCGTGACGCCCCAAAAGTTAAACGGCTCGGCTAACTAACGTGAAGGTACGCATCATAGGCCCAGTGCCCCAGTCGGGGGGGCAGAGACGAGCGGGGAGGCAGAGACGAGATTCACCCTGGAGATTCAGATTGCGATCCGCCGTTTCGCGTTTGCCCCGGCGCCGTTATTGGGGGTTTGGGTGTCTCCCGCGAAACAGAGCTCGTTACCCCTTGGCTCGTCCATCGCAGTGGGTCGCGAAACAATGCTCGTTGCCCCTTGGCTCGCCCATCTGGGGGTTCACCGCCCACGTCGGCGGGCGTCCTCCCTCACGAGTTCATACATGGGTCTCGCCGCACTCTCTTATTTTGGCTGGTTCTCAGCTCTCCGTCTGCATGTGTCTCATTTCGAGGGTCCTTCGCAGCATCTCGCTCCTGCTGTGAAATGCTGTTTCCGTGTGTCTATGAATGAGGGAGCTGTGTAGAGGCATCGCGGGC
This sequence comes from Chrysochromulina parva, assembly GCA_002887195.1. NCBI lineage: Eukaryota > Haptophyta > Prymnesiales > Chrysochromulinaceae > Chrysochromulina > Chrysochromulina parva. The sequence continues at coordinate 10,718 of PJAB01000092.1, forward strand.
GAACTCATCGGTGTTCTTTGTCGAGGCATTCCGAGTTGCCGGACGGTCGGTTCGGGGTTCCCCATGAGCTCGAGCTTTGGGTTGGTGGTGGGCGGAAAGCTCTCGTTCAGAGGCGACAAGGAGAAGAAGAAGAGGAAGAAGCGTGGCCGTGATGGCCACGATGATGAAATCCCCGAGAGCGAGCTCGCACTGCCAGACAATCAGCCAACCGAGGTGCCCGGCGTGGGCAGGCTGACGACCTCCGGTGTGGTCGTCATGGGCGTGGACACCGACTTTGTCGCGCAGGTAGCTGTAGGCGACTCGCTCTTCGTGAGCGTGTCCGACCGCTTCCGCAACCTGCAGACGGACGAGGTGCGCGTGGTAAACATGGTGCTCGGCAAAGCATCGCTGAACATCACCGCACCCTTCACATGCGACATCACCACGCCGAGCGTCTTCCTCGTGCACAAAAAGGCGCCCGACCTCGAGGCGCTCCGTGCGGCCAAGTGCGAGGAGCGCAAGCGGCAGAGGCAGGCCGAGGAGGATGGCGAGATGCTCACCTACCAAAAGCTAAAGCCCTCGCAGGGCGCTGGCACGTGGAAGACTCTGCAGACAGTGACAGAACGGGTAGGCCCAGGCGTGAGCCGCGAGGACATGCTGCGGCGACGGGAGAAGGAGAAAGCGGATCGTTTCTGTAAGTGACACGACACAACAGTGACATTGGCTGCGCGCCGCCCCTCGCCATGGGCCCTGCTCGCCCTCGTCTAGCACGGCGGTTCAAAGAGACCTATGGCGGAAGAGTTTATGGGATAAATATAGCGATCAGGACACACACTTTCCATCCCACGGATAGATGGCAGCGGTCGTCGACTGACTCCGCTATATAAACACAGCCCTGCGGGGTGCGGGGCTGCGGGGGGCTGCGGGCTCTCCGCACTCCGGGGCTGTGTTGGGCTGTGTAATATTAAACGCGAGCGAGGTTGGAGGTACTCAGTACTTCTACTTGTGGGTGACCGGGGGGGGCAGCCCAGCGGAGCCGTCCTTTATTTTGTGCTTTGAGACGGAGGTTTGGTGAGCGCGGGCGTGTGGCCGCGTCATCCGACATGACCGACTGACTGACTGCCTGCCTCCTCATACCTCGAGGATCTCGAGACACTTCAGAGACCACAATCAAGTGTCTCCGGGGGACGGTGGACGAGCAAGTAAACGTGTACGTGAAGTTCTTGATTGTTCGCCTCATCGACGAAAACGCATCTTCCGAAGAAACGCGCGGCGCGTTTGTCGCCTCGAGACCCAATTCTCCGTCGTGCACCCAGGAACCCGCGCGAAGATGGAGTTGGAACTGCGGAAACGGATGCACGACTTTCATAGGCGGCTGGAGGTCGACCATCAGATCCTCGAGGGAGCGCATAAGCAGCTAGGGCAGATGGTCAACGATTCACTGACCTCAACCAGCTCCTCTTCCTCCTCAGCACGCTCCACTGCTGCGGCGCCCGGCGCTGCGGCGCGCGGGGTTGTGATGGACTCCAACTATGAGGCGCGTGTGCTTGCCGCGCTGGCGGCGACTCAAAAATTGGAGGAGCGCCTGGCGTTGACATGGGCCACGATGTCCGCGCAACAGGAGCAGCTCGGTGAGACGCTCCGCGAACATGCAATCGTCACAGGCGACTTGCGGAGGGATGTTGCGCGCCTGGAAAACGCTATGGGCGGCAAAGACGGCTGTATCGCCGTGTTCCCAACTGCGTCGCCAGATCCTTCAGTCCATTCGCTCCCGAGCTCGCCCAGCTTATTCGAAGAATCGAGTCCCACAAAGACGCCAGCATGGGGCCTCTCAAGAAAGAAATCCATCATGAACATGGTTGTGGCTTCTGCTGCTGCTGCTGCTGCGCCGTCCGCTGAACTCAACGCTGATGAAAAGTCTGCTGAATCGCCGCTCGACGGAACTTATACCTGGGAGATGCTCGAGGGCGATCCGAACGTCAAAGCCCTCATCAAAGATGTGCGTGGCAAGCTTACCGAGTATGTCAACAATAACAGGCGGAAGGTGCCCACAATCGCCGACCTTGAGTCGGAGGGCACGCTTTACTTGCAGCTTCTCTCAGCAAAGGGCCTCTGCTCGGCTGACGCCAACGGCCTTTCGGACCCTTGTACTAATCTCACAGTCGAACAGCGCCCTCGCTCATCCGCCCTCTGGTTTGCTCACGTGCGCACGACCTGTGTTTCGATTCTCTCGTCCACCGCGTGTCCAGATGTCAAGCTAGCATTGGGACAGCAGCAGCAGCGATCACGCAAGAAGCTTAAGACTCTCAACCCCGTGTGGGTCGACGAAGTCTTTGCCTTCTCTGGCGTCCTCGGCCAGCTTATTGCCGACCCCCTTAAGCTATCGGTGTGGGATTTCGATCTGTATCGGCTCGGCGGCTCTAAAGATGATTTCCTTGGCCGCGCCGACGTTGAGCTGGCCGACCACACATACTGCAACGAGGTGCGCCGCGACATGACCGTGGTCCTCGACACGCAAGGCGAGGTGCGCATTCAGCTGTGGTGGGAGCCGGAGGGTCTAGACGATCAGCGTCAGAACAACCAAAAGACCAGGACTCGGGCGGGGCGGCAATCCAGAGGCAGAGTAGGCGGCACGGGCGATTCCACGTGGCGCAACTCGTACATTAACAAGTACGTTGTCCAGCCGCTCCTCTGGTACATCCCCGAGCAGTTCAAGACCTTTCGTGGCTGCTGTAGCGTCTGCTGCTTCAAAGTGCTCCCCCCTGAATCACCCTTCCGCTCCCGTTGGAACGTGTTGCTCGCCATCGGCATCCTCTATTGCGGCATCGCCGTTCCCCTCGAGATTGCATTCGAGCCGGACATGGTCCAAGCCATGTGCACAAATCCTAAGGACCCCTACGGCCCGATCTCGTTTCGCGGAAATTGCATCTCCTACCTGCAATGGTATTGGGGCAACGCGTTGGTCGACCTGTTTTTCATCATCGACATTGTCCTCAACTTCCGCACAGGTTTCATGCGCGAAGGTCATCTCGTCGCCGATGATTGGGAGGTGGCCAAGGCATACGTGCATGGTTCCTTTGTGATGGACGCGATCGGCTCCTTCCCGATCAACATCGTGACCATGCTTACGAATCCCGACAATCCCTACGGTGATGCGCAGATAGCCGAAATGCAGCAAGCCCAGTCGGGCGGTGCGGACGCCGCGCGCGCCAACCGCATGCTGCGGCTCGTGCGGATGGCAAAGCTCACAAAGCTTTTTCGCATGCGGAGGCTCGCAAAGTCCTTGGAAGCGTTGGAAGATTTGGGTTTGGACCCCAACGCGATTACCGTGGTGAAATTGCTGTCCCTCGTCGTCTTCTGCTGCCATCTGCTCGGCTGTCTCTGGTGGATGGTCGCTGACATCGAGAGGTCAGAGGAGGAGTTGGGCCCTGAGCCAGGATCGTGGTTGGCCTCGCCGTGGCACGCGGGCGAGAACAACTGGCAACCACCCCACTGGCTTAGGAACGACGCATCGGTCACGATGAAGTACACGTACTCTTTCGCTTGGGGAGCTGGTATGGTGACCTCGCTGATGCCACGCGACATTGAGCCGTTGACCGTGACGGAGTCGCTCCTGACGACCGCATGCATGTTCATCGGCCTGCTGCTCAACGCCTACATCATCTCTACGCTCAACCAAGCGCTCGCCGCGATGAATGCGAAAAGACAGCTCACGGGCAAGCAGCTCGATTCGATCAAGACGTACCTCGTGCTCAAGGCCGTCCCGCCCGCCTTGCGCGCACGTATCATGGAGTACTACGAATACCTCCTCACCTCCTCGGCCGCGTTGCAGGACATGAACATGTTTGATCAGCTGCCCCTCAACCTCTCGGCGCAACTGGACCTCGTCACCTCCCGTCGACTCACGTCCAGATGTCCCTTCTTCCACAACGTGTCGAATGCGTCGCTCGTTGCGCTCATCGCCGAGTTCAAGGCTTGCGTCTATATCCCGGATCAACTTATCACTATGCAGGGCACGCCGCTCACCGCCTGCTTCTTCATCAACAAGGGCATAGTTCAGACCTCCACGCACGACGGGATGCAAACGAACCTCACCAACACGGACAACTTCGGTTTCAACGATTACTATGCCAGCTGCGTTGCCAAGATGCAGCCGCGCTGCACGCAGACGGCCAAGGCGGTGACCTACTGCGATTTGACTACCCTCGACGTCGAAACCATTGACGATGCGCTCAAGCACGACACGAAGTTTAAGGATGAAATCCTCGAGGCTCGACGAGCGGCTGCGGCCGCCGCGAGGAGCGCGATGGCAGCCAAGGCCCGTAATCTGGTGCCCAATCACCGCAAGATTGATACTCGGCTTTCTGGCATTGATTGGGTCGTCCGCAAGCTCACCAGAACAAGGAACAAATGGCCCAAACTGGCTGACAAAGCAGGTTGGGACCTACTTAGGCGCAAGGCGGCTTCAGATACTGGTCAGCTCGTGACGACGCCGCCGGTCTCGAACCCGGTCTTGGTGCGAATGGGCGAGGAATACATGGCCGAGCTCAACACCTGCATTGAGCTCGCGCGGTACTTGCGGCACACTAGCAGCAGTTCACATCAGTCCAGACTGCGTGCCACATTCTTGCGGGCAACGGCCAAGCTGGAGGGCATTATGGAGGAAGATGACTCCTCCAGCATCCACAGCGGCAGCAGCGGGGTTGAGGGCCTCACCAGAAGCGGGGGCAGCCGCAGCGCCTCGCCCATTGATGACTCTCGTTCGCACGCTCCCGACTCTCGTCTGCGAGGGCGTTCCGATGGAAAAATCATCGCCTTTTCACATGTTGCTCCGCCCGATGCCTTGTTGAAAGCTTGATAGAGGCCAAAAGTGTAGGGACAAAGAATCTCCAAGTAATCTTCGCTGCACTTTGACGATTCATTGACGCATCTCGCTGACCTCGAAAGTCGAAACCCATGTTTCGAGTCCTCTTGATCGCTCTCCTCTGCGCCTTCGCCAGCTCACTGCAGCTCGGGGCGCCGCGTACGCGCCGCGACGTCTTCAGCGCGCTTGCTGCCAGCCCGCTGGTTCTCGGCGCCGTCGCGGCGAACGCTGCGGAGGCGAAGGCGGTCTGGGCCATTCGTCCGGGCATTGCTGGCATGACGGAGAAGGTCCCTGCCGTGGCCAAGGGCTGCAACGTGAGTAGCATTTTCCTTGAACCGTAGCACTGGGGAAATCCTGCGCTGAAACGTGCGTCTACTGCTGTTCGCAGGTGGAAAAGCCCTGCGACAAGGGTGCCACCTTCCCGTACTCAGAGGTCTCGGACAAACCGGCTCGCGGCCCCATCAAGAAGTAAATTCGCTCTGCGGAGGGTGCTGCGCCCTACGGCCCGCACAGAAAAGGACACGAGGTGGGTCCTCTGCTATAGTTGCGCATGCCCAGCTGCGGTCGCTGCGTGACCGCAAGAGACCGGCTTGAGACAACAAATCGTTCGTTTCATGTGACCTTGTATGTTTAAGTCTTCAGCGTCATTGAGCGAGAGAAGTGGCGCGTGTGCGTGCCGCGAGGCACACCGGACGGCGGCCCTAGGTCAAGTGTCTCAAGTGAGTCTCGAGTCCCCTCGCGCATGCATCGATCTCGATGCTGCGAACGGTTTTGACGTTACACGACCATGCAACACGACCAGCGACGTGAACTCTTTTCTCGGCCCCGACACTCATGTCATGCGCTACGCCGACCTCGAGCGAGCTAAGGAGCTCGCGCTGCCGCCCGCGCCACAACAAGCGCCACCGTGGCTTACCGGACTTTCGCCAAGTGCTGCAGTCGTCGTAAAGCGTACGACGGGTGCAAAGCTGGGGCATGCCATGCTAGATGTGGCGTCCGCGCTGCTGATTGCCGGTGCGATGAACTGGAGCTATATCCCACCTGGGCGGGACTCTCTCGATTTGTGGAAGGTGTTTGACTTCAGGCATTTGAAGCCTAACCTCTCGCTTCACGGCGAGTCATCATCCGCTTGGGAGTCGGCTGGAGCTTGTCCGCGCAACTGGACCATCATCTCATTTCGACATGTGTTTGGGTGGACCGGCGAACCGAGCTGGGCGAAAACAGTGTCGTACATGCGTCGCAAGACGGAGCGTGAGAGCGGGCCAATGTGCATCGTCTGCCAGGGCTCAGTTCGCGTCATGCTGCACCACTATCGCTCGTGGGAGCTGTACGGGATGGTCCGACAAGGAGTCTACGCTGCGGTGACGAGGGCGTTGCGAGCCGGCCTCCGGACGAGATTTGAAATCGCATCTGATCGAGGCTCCTCCCCTGCACACTCGCCGCACGGATCTGAGGCCTCACGCCAGCGCATCTCCGTCGTGCTCCATGCTCGTCGCTCCGATCCTACGAAGCATCGCGATGGCACCAAGACGTCTATCGACTGGAAGCAAGACGTGCACCATGGCAAGGACACCTCTGTGGTCGCGGCGACCATCTGGCACTTGGGGCGTGCCTTGGTCGAGGCTGGCGGGGACATGCAAGAGACGGTGCTTGACGCGACTGTATGCACGGAGACCGCGCGCAAGCCAAGCGACCTCCGCAACAGGACGCGAGGCGCCGTGATGGGCGCGTTGCCGTTGGCCTCAGGGCGACGCGCCCATCACGGCGCCGCCGCAGCTCTGCGTGCAGGAGCTCTGACCGCAGATCTGGACACTCTTGGAGGTCCCCACGAAGGAGCCGAGCAAAGCCTCGCTGTTGCGTCAGGGGTGCGAAGCCCAGCTCAAGAGCATATTAACCGAGGGACGAAGGGGGTGTTGCTCCATCTCACGGCCAGAGAGGCACAGGCAATCGATGACCCGAACGATGTGTGGACGCATGGGTGTCCCAGTGACCTGCCGAATGGGTCGAGAACAAAGTGCCGCGTTCAGTCTGGCGCCCTGCTCGACGACCTCAGGCGCTTCGTGGACGCCGATATCTTCGTGATGGCGCCCTCCTCCCTTTCGTATCTCGCTGCCTATCTGCGTGAGGCAGAGCAACGGCTGACGTTGGTGGCCATCTCGCGTCGCTTTCTCACGCCGGCCGAGTTTTGGATGTTCTACTCCGCTGATGACGCATTCCTCCCGCCAAATCTGTACTTCATCAATGGCACCGACACCGCAGAAACTGTCTCACGACTCCACGGGGCAGCGCAACTCAATCGGACCGTCGAGTGGCTCACGCCTCTCACACTCACACAGCGCAGAATGCACACAGAGAGAGTGGCGGTTGCCCGGTCGAGCACTTTACCAGCCCACCCATGAGATGGATCATTCGGAAAATAAAGACTTAAAGAGGTTCACCATGCTCTTCACAGTCACACGGAGGACATGTCTTCACACTTCAGTTCGGTCTACCATTCGTCACGCCATTGAATCCTCGCGCCCTCCCGCTTGGCAGGCTCACAAAACGCACCCCCACGCACACTCCAGTGCCCCCTCCCGAACCCTGCCGTCGAGCCCCTCGCGGTCTCGTTTGGTTTCTCAATTCCTTCTTCAGTTATGAATGTTAAAACTTGACCCAAAGGGGTAGGGGAGGGTATTCTTTCTGGATTCACACACTATCCCCACCACCTGATCTTGAACTCAGTGGTTGACCCAAAGGGCTAGGGGAGGGTATTCTTTCTGGATTCACACACTATCCCCACCACCTGATTTTGAACTCAGTGGTTGACCCAAAGGGGTAGGGGAGGGTATTCTTTCTGGATTCACACACTATCCTCACCACCTGATTTTGAACTCAGTGAAATAGACACATCAGATACGCGCTGTAGACAACTATCCCCATGCGATACCGTACGCGACGTGTACGGCCTTCACGACGACGACGTCAACCCAACTTGGTGAGCCTCCTTCTCTTTCGCGGATTACACACCCGCGTTCAAGTCCGGATGGGTCCAAGGAATTCGAGCGCGTTCGAGGACGCTTCAGGATCTCGGCAAATGCTCGGTGTGCCAGCTCACCCACGGTAGTCACAAGAGTGCCGGCGTCCCTCGCTGCGTGCTGGTCGGTGACCTAGTCGGACTCGGCACGGATACGCTGAACCCCGCTGTCGCCGAGCGCCCCGGCGCCGCTGTGGAATGCGCTTCATCGACGGGCGAGGTCGAGGCAGCTGGAGACGGGGGTAAGGAAGCCGCGTGGCCTTGCGAGGTCGAGGCGGTGGCGGACAAGGCAGCTGGCGATGCGGGGAAGGCAGGCGCGTTGCCTTGCGATGATGGCTGCATCGGCCAGCGCTCGTCACAGCGCTGATCCTTGGAGGGGGTTGAAGTGTGGCGCGGGGTGAGGTCGGTGAACGAATCTTGCCGCCAACCCAAATCATCAACGAGGGTGCGCATGTCCTGCTGCAGCTTGGTGCGCTCCGCAATGATCTGCTGCGCCTTGGCGGGCGAGACCGCGATGACGAGCAGCGGCAGCAACGAGCGCATGATGGCGAGCATCTGTTCGGAGAGTAGGATGAAGGCGTACGCGAATACGGGGAGGAGGAAGAAGGTGAGCAGCCGCGCGAGATTCACGGCCGCGCCCGTGTCCCTCTCGAGCGGACCGGCGCTCCCGGACACGGCGCTCCCGGACTTGTCGTCGGCGCCGCTGCTGCTGCCGCCGCTGCCGCCGCGTCGGTAGAGCTCCCGAACGAGCTCGCCCGACAGCCACGTGTACGTCACCCAAAGCACAGGCAATAATACAAGTGCCACGAGCACCTTCCACGTGGCGGCGACGTCGCGCCCATGAATCTTGACGGACGATTTGACGACGGCCTGGCGCGCCTTGCTCGCCGAGACGAGGCGCGTCAAGATGAGCACAGGCAGCGAGAGCAGCGTCATAGGCAACCAGAGTACCGTCGCCGCGAGTAGCATGAGGGCGCGCCATAGGAAGAGGCAGAGCGCCTTGTCGCGCGTCATGTGAGTGAGAACATGGTGCACTTGATAGTCGCGCAGCATGAGGCTCTTCAGCTGTCGATTGTACTCAGCGCAGCGCTCACGTGCGCTACGCACTCGCTCCGTCTCACGCCATAGACGGCCGTCGGGCAGCACCCGCTCATAGCCCGCAGCGAAACGGCGTGCGAGCTCGGTCTGTTCGGTGATGGACATCGGGCCATGCGACGATGACTTGATCAAGCGCCGCAGCGTCCAAAAGAACTCGAGGGTGTCATAGTCGGGCGCCGAGATGGTGATCGCCGAGAGTGCCGCGTTGAGCATCGCCATCAACTCGCTCGTCGCGGCGCGCTTCTCCTCGCCGCCCTGCATGTACCGAGGCAGGAGCTCCGAGGGCACTGTCAGAGGCTCGCCAATGTCGACAAAGACTCGAGAGCGGAAGCGATGGCCCGAAAAGTAGTTCAGGCCAACGGGCACGAGGCGGAGAGGCATGTGCGGGTACTTGGTGAGCGCACCCAGCGCCATGATCGCGACGCCCGCCTTCAACGGCAGCAGCCCCGGTCGATCGTGGCTGCCCCCTTCAGGAAAGATGCCGATCGCCTTGCCAGCATTGAGCGCCTCGTGCACCGAATCGAACATGGCCGATTGGTCGACATGCGGGTTGACGCGGTACGGTGTGTAGCCCCCGGCTTCAGCAGGAGCTGCCGCCGTCACGGCCGCGGCCGCCACCCCTGACTCGGCCACCCCTGACTCCGCCTCGTCGGCGGAGGCGGGCAGCGGCGGCGCTGGCCTCTTGAGGAGCAGCTCCTCGTCAGACACCACCTGCCTGATGGCGAGCGGCCCATCGCGCCCCTCGACGACGATGGCGTCCCCAGGCTTGAGCGCCTGCGTGAAGTCGGTGCCGCGGCCGAGCACCGTCATGCCGTCCTCGGGCGAGATCCACACGGTGCCGCGTCCCTGGAAGGCGACGTCGTCGGCGCGCTCGACTGGGATCGAATCGAGCAGGCGCGCCATGAGCCCGACAAAGCGCAGCCGCATCGACTTGGCCGCTGCGAGGTAGCACACGTCGGTGCGCCCCACCGCGCTGATCACCACAAACGGGTCGAGGAACTGGTTGGCGTGAGGCGCGCACATGAAGATCGTGGGCATATTGGGCCCGGGCACCTTAAACTGGTTGCGCGCGCCCATCTCGCGGAAGAAGATTTCGATAATGGACAGGGTAATGGAGATGATGAGCTGCTTGGGTGTGATATTGCTCAGGATCCACGCCGCGACCAGCAGCGATCCCACAAAGAGCGCCTCGAAAGGCGTCGCTCCCAGCTCAGGCAAGATGGCGACGGCACCAGCCGCGAGCCACAAAAGGATTCCTCGCATTCCAATACAGAACTCACAGGAATACAGACCCTCTCTGTCCCATTTTTGGAATGTGAGCTGTATGCTGACTGTTGGCTTGCGTGCGTGGGTACTTTTGTTTGCTTTTGTAGCTTTTGTAGCTTTTGTAGCTTTGAACTGTGAATGTGAAAAGGGCGGATGGACGGTCTTTTGAGAGAGGCTGCGGCGAGGCAGCGATCTTCATGCCCGATTTTGTACGCTCGTCCAGCTCATCCACACTGCTCGCGGCCGCGGTTGATGAGCACATCAGCAGCGGGCTGCATGTAAATCTGCTCGGCCGTACGCAGGCGGCGGCATCCCTCCTGAGTACCCTGCAGGACTGCGAAACGGATCCTGTGCTCGACAAGGCGGCATCCGCGTCGCTGATTGCAGTCACGCCATCTGATGGTCTGACCTCCGCACAGACGCGCGTCTCCGGTGTGATGCGCTCCGTCACGCCGCTCAAGGCGCACCTTCTCGAGAGCTTCTTCACCCTCGTCGCGCCTTCGGCTAGCGACGCTCCTCGGAGCGCCCTGATGATCAGCCTCTTACTCCCAGCCCTGCTCGGGCGAGGCTCACTCGAGCGCGAAGACGGTGGCCTTGCAGCGTGGAAGGCGGTCCACATGCTGCTCGCCAACGAGCTCGCCGGATCGGCTGCTCGCGGCTTTGGGCACGCCGACACGCCCTTCACGAGAGTCATCACGCTACCCTCGGCGAGCCTGGCCGGCGTCGAAATCGGGCTGGCCGAGGCGCTTGTCGAGGGCCTGCAGATTCGGCGGGACTCGCACGAGTCGGTCGCCTCGTGCCTCGAGAAGCGGCGCATGCCCCTCGCGGGCGACTTGCTCGTCGTCTACTCAGAGGCGGCGGACATCCCAAGCAACGGCTCCACTCTCCCTTGGGAAGATGCAATGCGCAACACGAGTGCCTTTCGGTCCGGTGCGCCGCTCGGGTCGCCCTCTCGCTTCCGAATCGGCGGCGGCGAAGCCGCGGGCGCGCCGAGCCCGCCCGAGCACCAGCTCCGTGTGGGTGATGCGATCATTGGAGTAACGGGCAAGCTGCTCTCCCCGGCGCTGGCCAAGTACGTTCTAGGGGAGGCCCGCCGTCCTCTCGACTCACGTGGCAGCAGCGAGTCGGCCGCCCTCAGCCTCATCGTGCTGCGCACGATGCCCGCCGAGGACGCACGTTCGATGGCTGCTGAAGCTCTGCCAGGGCGGCCGCCATTGAACGAGCGCGCACCAGCACCCGCACCTATGGGCGCTGTGCTCAGCGCTGTGCCCGCGGCGGCCGCTGGAGGCCCCTCTGGCCTGAGAGCCGCTATCCAAACTAGTAGCCAGCCTGCGAGGCCGACGGGATTCGACGCCGTTGCAATCAGAGGCGATCAGAGGCAATCACATGCCAATCAGAGACCGACGGGATTCGACGCCCTCGCAAGGGCGAAGGCGAGGGAGGAAGCGCCCATCACGGCGCCCAACACGGCGACCGCCACAGGGTTTTCGGCCGGAGCGCAGCCGTCCTCTGCTCGGCAGTGGCTCGGAGGTTCGTCAACCCCAACGCTACCGGGCGCCGTCGCGGCGGCGAGCGGCCTCGTCATTCCGCGAAGCATGGTCACCCAAACTGGGGCTGCGCGTGCCAAATTAGGAAGCACGCTCGCTGGGATGACCAAATCAGGGATGGCTGAGGAGTCGACCATGCGGCATGCGGCTGCGCATGCAAGCACGCTCGAGGAGCTGCGGCACAACCTGGTGGAGGAGGCCCTCGACCGCGCGCGGGTCGAGGGCGAATCAATGCTCCAGCGCCACGAGGAGGTGGCCGCCGCCCGCGCGGCTGCGATGCTCGACCACGCAGAGATCGAGGCGGAGGCGGTGCGATTGATGAAGCGCTCCCACACGCAAGCGAGCGCCGAGGCTGAGATACGAGCACAGCTCGAATGGGAACGTCAGCAGGAGCTCAAGGAGCTCAAGGAGCGCCACGAGGCGGAGGTGAGTCTCGTTAATTGCCTCTGATTGCCTCTGATTGCCTCTGATTGGCGGAGGTGACGCGCCTCAAGCTCGAACATCAGGCGGCGCTCGATGCGGGAGCCGCGCATGCAAGGGCTCACCACAGCGCCCCGCCCCTCTCCCCACAGGTGACGCGCCTCAAGCTTGAACATCAGGCGGCGCTCGATGCGGGGGCTGCGGCACTTGAGGATGCCCTTGCAGCGGCGCTGCATGCTCGCCCGATGGACGACGCGCAGCTCGCCGTCCTTGCGGCGGCGATGCAGCAGTTGGGAGGGGGCGCCGACGCGCTAAGGCACAGTGCCTCGGGAGCGGAACTTCCTAATTTGGCAAGTCGAGAGAGCGATGCATTCGAACAGGCCGGCCGCCAACGAACGGGCCGTGCACACTCCGCGACCGCCGAGCTTCGAAAACGAAGGCCATGGACGGAGCTCCTCACCATTCGCGCGCCGACGACGTCCGCGAACCAGCCCGTGACCTCCGCCGGCGCTCCGACTGTACCCACTCCCTCTGACGCGATGCCCTGCGCAACGTCGTCCTCGGCTGCCTCGGCCATCGGCTTGCGCCGTAGCAGCAGCAGCAGCAGCAGCAGCAGCAGCAGGAGCAGGACCCCGGAAGCCGAGGAAGAAGAGACGACGGTTACAGCCCATGAGGGCGCAGCCGTCGGTTTGACGAACGATTTGGCTGTTGCTCGCAGCCGGAGCAAGAGCAGCAGCAGCAGCAGCAGCAGCAGCCGTGACGCCGGTGCCGGCGGCGACCGCAGCAGCAGCAGCGACGATGACGGCGGCCACCAGGAAGGTGCGCATTTGAGCGATCTCGCGCCCACACCTCGTGGCACCTCGTCATCAGACACTGCGCAGGCGCCCGTGCCGAGACGCAGCACAAGGAGCATTGGGATTCAGGCGACCTCGGAGATAGCGACCTCGGAGTACATACGAGGGGGCGCCGTCGGACCGCTCGATGCTCGGGTGATCACGCTGGCTGCAGGCAAGGTCGACATTGCCTTCCACCCCAGTGCGGCGCGGGCATTGCGAGGCGTGTCAACCTGGGGCACACGTGTCAACCCGTGTCAGCCCTGCAGCCGCGGAGCGCAAGCGCCTCTCCGCACGGCCGTCGTGGAGCATCAGGGCCAGCGTCTTCAGCTCTCCGCCCCCGGCACCCACACGCTCTCCGCACCAGGCTGCGTGCTGCGCATCCACATGCAGTAAATCGTAAATCGGTCGGAGCGCGGGAAGGGAGGGAGGCGTGGGAGGGGAAACACAATTTTGAACACCCAACGTATCGAGACGATAGGCACTGTGTTTATGTGTTGATGTTTAAGGGTGGATAAGTTAGTTGTATGTAACACGCGCAAGGCCGCCCGACCAACGTCCAACGACTGAGGCAGCGCCGCGACATGGCGAACCCGCTGGGCTCAAGCGGGCGAGACTGCGGCGTCTGATACTCGATAGACGCAGCTTCCTAGTCCTTTTTTTATGCGTGGCGTTAGAAGGCCTGCTTGGCCGCAGAGGCCTGCTCCGCACCCGTGGCGCTCGACCTGCGCAGGGCCTTGACAGCCTGCTTGAGTCCCACAAAGACGCGTGAGTCGACGGTGTAGCTCAGTCCCGCATTCTGAGCGTACAAGCTCTCGAGTTCCGCGCGTAGCTTGGTATTCGTCTCGGTCGTCTCGCGCAGCGCCGCCACGACCCTTTCGCGAACGTCCAGTATGACGGCAAGCCGCTCCTCGAGCAAACTGCCATCCATCGTAGGCGGTGGCGATGGGAGCGCCGGCGATGGCAGGGAGGGCGCCATGTTGGCAACGGTGCTGGGCTTCGGAGCCACGCTGAGCGAAATCGTATCGAGCGAAATTTTATCGAGCGATACCATCCGAGCACTGATCTTGTCGACCACCGAGTCGTCTGGGAAGCTCGAAGTGTCCGCCACGGGTGCCTTCGTTGACACATTGCGGTCACCTGTGACAACGGCGGTGCCCAAGAGCAGAGCAGCCGCTGCTGCGCCGAAAACCCCGGCGCTGGGCTCGTTGCTACGAGGGGGCAGCGGAAGCGACCGCCGCACGGCAAATGGTGGCTGCGTGAATGACAGTGCCATGATAAGCTGATTCAACATGTGATCGCCGGTAGCGAAGCGCGCAAACCAAAGCAAGTCAAGTCAAGTCTATACATAAACAACAGACAACCGTACGGAAGCCTATCGAATGTGCTCCGGAGGCCAGCAGTGGTGGAAGGGAGTGGGCGGAGATGACAGAAGCGAGTCCTCCTGAATGGCGGCCAGTTTTTATAGGTGTCTTATCAGACAAGGAATCCTATACAATGTAGCCGTTGGGTGGAACGCGACAAGGACCTCGATCCGGTCATCTGTGCACGAGCTCATTCACTTTCGAGCTGTTCATGTACATGTACTCGTACTCAATTTATATCTGTGCGACAGAGGAATTGATACAATGTAAATGGACTTTTGGCTCATCCGGTGCTCGACCGGTCCGCACCCCGCACCGCGTACTCGTGTACATGTACCGACCGGCCAGAGTCTTTCGGTGACAGCGACGAGCGATGCATGCATCGCAGATCGTTACAAATCAACAGAAATCGCTGAACGTTCGTTGATGTCTTGACACAAATTGCAATACAAATGCAGACCGGCCCACTGGTCCAATCCCCTCGCCTCTCCCGGGTCGCCGGCGCGAATCAGAGCCGGGCGGCGACGCGCGAGACGCTCACAGCGTGGGCCATCCTCAACTCGCCGCGCGGCCAGGCGAAGAAGGCGCTAGCTTCTGGCATCCCCTCACAGAATGAGCTCGTCAAAGAGGAGCTGCACAATCAGATGGTACGTATGCGCGACGCCTTCATTCGCATCGACCCGCGGCTCGAGGGTTGTATCTCACGGCATATGGTCGGCTGCACGCTCAAGGCGGGTGGCATGGAACTCACCAAGGAGCAACTCAACGATGCACTGGTGCGTGAGGGATCACAATGCACAAAGGGGATCGCCACTTATAGACTGCCCTTGCCCCCGCATCAGCCATGACGCAACAACGCCAGACCCGACATGATGTCCCTGTGTGCCATCCTTGATTCACGCGTGCATGTACGTGCTGACTGCAGTTCAAGTACGTGACCGGCGACGGCAAGTTCAACTGGAAGACCTTCTGCAGCGACGTTGAGAAGGCGCGCACCGCGTCGTGGTCAGAGGCGAGGCGACTCAAAGCCGCCAAGACGTTTGAGCAGATCGACGCGGACGGCTCTGGCCGACTCTCGCGCGACGAGCTCGCCCTGGCCCTCAAGCGGATCAACGTGAAAGCCAAAGAGGGGACCCTCAACGAGCTTTTCGATTCGATGGACGAGAATCGGGACGGGCGGCTCGACCTGCCAGAGTTCATCGACGGGCTGGCCACCCAGATGGTGATGCCCTCGACGGTCTTCGACGCGATGACAACCACGCACACGGGCCCGTACAAGCTGGGCGGCATCAAGTATGCTCGGCCGGGTGCCAGCCCGCGGTGAGGCGAACAGGCGAAGATGCCACACTAAACGAGTCGCCCCTGCACAGACAGTGGGATGGGGCATCTCCGGCATCTCTCGGAGGGCTTCTCAACTACGTGAGCTGTAGGCAATCGCGTCGATGGATAGGTTCGCCACGGATAGGTGGTGGGACATGAAGAGCTCATGGATGACGTGCCTCGAACTGCTCCTTAGCCGCGCGTCGATTCATTCTGAAGGGCCGCAGTGGGCAGTGCATCAGTGATCAGATGCAATAACATACTCAGTCGCGGGGACCACGGGCGGGCGAGTAGGGGGGCTCTGGGCTGGAGTTGCCTGTACACGCTGAAATCGCTGTGACGGCGCGAGGGGGGAAAGTCGCGATGAGCGCGGCCCGCGGCGCTAGATACTACCGTACGCGGTACCGCGCTGCGAGTCGAGTGTCGAGTCGCATTCGTCCATCCACCGATGGCCAACAGCGAAGCCCCCGCGCCGGTCTCATATAATGTTCTAAGGGTCTAATCTCTAAGACTATAAACATACGAATCCGTGACGTCGATGCATCACTCTGGGGGGGCGGCGCCCAGTCCCCAGTGGCGGCCCCCAGCCGTACGTGCGCACTCTCGTCTCGTGCTCTCGTCACTGAGGCGCTCATGAAAGCTTCACTTTTCTCAGGTGCATCACGCGGTGAGCGCAGGCTGCACGCCTGCCGGCAGCGCGAGATGGCCTCGCGAGATCCATCGCGAGATCGCCTCGCACGAGGCCCCTCCGGCAGAGGTGCCTTCCGCTCCGGCAGAGGTGCCTTCCGCCTGCTGCAGCGCCAAGTCGGCGTCGCCCAGACCGCCGCCAGGCGCGCTTTGCGCCATGTCTGCGGTGGACACGGCACGGCAGGCCATCGCCGCCTCCTTACTCCCTTGGTGAGAGCGTACGGCGCTTCTCGCGGCCGCCGTGATGATGCCTGCGACAACTAAGTCGACCTCCGCCGCCTCTTGCTCCGCCTGCTGCGCCGCCAGCTGCGCCGCCACTAGAGCACCTCCCAGATCTTCTGTGCTTCGGGGAGGGTCACTGCGGAAGCTGTTGCTTCCGAAGCTGAAGAAGTCACCCAAGCGCTGAAGCAAGCTATCGCCCTCGGACAGGCTCGTATAATTGTTGCTGGCGCTATTCTCGGGCGCGCTCTGACTCCCTGCGCAAGCAGCGGCAGCAGCGGCAGCACGCGTTGCCACGCCCACCGCGCCGTCCTGGGCGGCGGACGTGTTCGAGCTGGACGCTGCTACCTCTCGTGAGCCGCCGCCCTCGTGTGCGCTCATGGCTGCTGCATCGGTCGCGCCACCCGCAGATGCTCCGATGCTCTCGCCAGCAGTATGGCCGCCGCGGCTGCCAGCGCCGCCACCACCGCCTTCGCTGCTACGATTGACGAGGCTGGCCAAGGGGCCCCTGGACGGCAGCGACTGGGGCGTCCATCGTACGCTCGATAGCAGCGGTCGGAAGCGCCAAGGGCTGCTGATGCCACTGCTGCTGCTGATGCCACTGCTGCTGCTGCCGCCGCCGCTACCGCCGCTGGCACTGGCTCCGAAACCGCTGCTGCTGGCCCCGCTGGGAATACTGACACTGCTGCTTCCGCTGGCTGCCGTGGAGACGGTCGCTGCACCCACCTCGGCCGCTGTGGCCTGGCACTTGGCATCCATGAGTGCTGCTCGCCTGGCTGCGTGCCACTTGTCATACTCGGCCCAATCCCGGCTCAGCTGGTCGAAAATGGTTTCCTTGGAGACGAAGATGTCATGCACCCACACGCTGGGCGCGGGGCCGTCGTCGAATTCAGAGCCGGCCTCGTGGGCACGGATCAGCGGCGCTGAAAAGGGTACGTGCGGAGGCAACGCTGACCACTCGAATGTGTTGAGCGGTTGGCTGCCCTGGTAGCTGCTCTCCGCACCCTCGTCGCTGCTCGCTTGCAAGTGGCCTTGCCAGGAGGCGTCTATGACAAAGAACTCGCTGCTGCTGCTCGAGTAAGGCTGTTCACGCCACAGGTTGTGCACTCTTGATCGCAAAAGTGGTGGACTCACGTCCTCATCGAGGCCGCGCGTCGGACGACCGCAGCAAAATAGGTACCCGAGGCCACGGCGAGGCGCACGGACTGCCGTTGTATGGCTTGCAGCGCCAGATGGGTCGAGGCCGCTGTTCCGACGCGGCATCCTAGTTAGCACAATGAGCGTCTGTCTATCCACCTCCGCCCCCGCGGACGACGCGCGGACGAGTTCGCGATCAGTGCGCGGACGCGGACGGTTCCGATAGTTGTTCCGATGTCGGAGATCGCGGCTTCAGTGAAGAAGAGCGAGCAGTGTGAAATGGGTGTCGAATTTATGTGCTTTCATACATGTAGATACGTATACAGTCACGCCCAACCACCAGGGTCCAAGACCACACCGAGCATACACCCGGCACTCTCGTCTCAATCTCTCAGAGCATGTCCATCGTGGCACCCGCGCCATCCTCGAGGCTCATGTAGATCTGATACGAGTAGAAGAGGAGGAGGCCGTTGGCGGTGGCGCTCACAAAGGAGGTGACCGCCGTGACGAGAAACAGCACGGTAAAGACGGCTAAGATGCACATGCTCGTGTACAGCGCGAGCAGTATGAGAGCTATCAACATCCAACGGCGCGTGGGGACGCGCACGAACGCAAAGTGAAGCGTGTACGCCGCGAGGTAGCGGAACGTAACGCCGATGAGGTCTCCCAGCGCTCCACCAAACGGCAAGAGCAGGTTGAGCAGCATGATGGCCACGGCGAGCCAGAAGCACAGAACGTTCCACATCTCGAAGGCAGCTATGATGTCCTGATTTGGTCGACACGTTGCCGTGGCCCTCACCGAGCGCACGAGACCGGGTAGGCCCTGCATCAGCGGCCGCAGCAGGCTCGTATTGAAGTCATTGAAATTGAGATGATTGGTACACCCACGCCTCTCCATTTCGCTCGCAATGGCCACGGAATCATCAATGCGTGAGGCTACCCATGGAGACTGATGAGCGATCCATATGTACGCACGTGCCGCAGCCTCAGCCATCTGGCGTTTCGCACGATCCACATGATCCAGAAGCGAGCCCGGCTCAGGAGGCGGCGGCGGCGGCACGTACGACCGGAAAGAAAACATTCCGCTCCATGCACACCGCTCCCAGGGTGTGAATTGGCTGTTGATAGCGGGACCCACGTGACGCAGTTTTTGTTTCGTGAGGTCGGTTCGAGCATGCGTTCAATGCATTTCAGATTTCACAAGAGGTGGAGACCGGAAAGTCAAGCACCCTTCTTTAGGGCCCGTGAAACGCAAACTCGCACGTGTGCTCGCAACCCCGCGCACGGGACGGCATGTCGTGGAGCACCCTCCGAAAGCGCCTTCCATCGACGGCGGTCGTTGCATACGTAAGCGGCGTGAGCGCTCTCACTTTCGCCATCGCCGACGACAAGCTGCACCTTCGCCAGTGGAAGACCACGTGCCACCGCATCGCTGCCCCTCCTGACATAAGCGTCAGCGTCTCCATCCGCTCAAAGGTGCGTGCCGGCGCTTCTGAAATTGGGCAGGGCTGCGTAGATTGGCCTGCAGGGCGAGCGCTGCTGCAGTGGGTGATCGCAGGCGGCGTGCCACTGACGGACGCGACGGTACTCGAGGTGGGATCAGGTGTCGGCTTGACCTCTATTGGTTGCGCTCTATCCGCGCAGCAGTGCGCAGTTGCAAGAGGACGCGCGCCGTCCCAATTTATCGCTTCCGACGTGTGTGATGCGGCACTCGCCAACGCGAAGCATAATGCGGCCCACGCGAGCAACGAAGAGTTACCTCTCAAATTCTGCAAGTGGAATGCGGCGGGCGGGCTCTCAGCCGTGAAGCGTCTCCCCGTGGATGCCGCTAGTCTGACGCATGTCATCGGCGCGGACCTAGTGAGCGCGCCCGTCTTCGAGGGCTCGCCTTTGACAGACGATGATGACCATGACGGCCTCGAGGCTACGCTGTCGGCCCTCCTGGCCGTCAACCCGAAGCTCAGCATTCACCTGGTCTTGACGAACCGGTGCGCTGGCGGCGCGGTGAGCGCGCTCGCGGGGTCGGCGGGTGTGCAGCACATTGGCGGCGTGACCTTTGATCCGGCGCTCTTTCGATTCGAGAGGCGCTGCGCGCGCCTCGGCCTGGCTGTAGAGCGGCAGCCCCTGCCCGAGGAAATCGTGCGCCAGGTGAGTGCCTCGCAGCCCCTGCATGTGCGGTTTCAGTGGTGGCTCGCATCAACGTGGGACGACGGCTTGCTGCTGTATACAGTACGGAGGGCGGCATGACCATGGTATCGGCATGATGAGTCATTCCCGAACGCTGACCGAATACCGTTATCTCGTCGCTTCTCGTTTCAATGACTCAAAAACGAACGGAAACGGCCCAAAGGGACCGCCGGCGCGCCGTCCGCCGAACGCATGACAAACTTCGATCAACCTCAAATACACAAGTCTGCAAGTTGACGTTCTAGATCATCTCTGCACACGCTCCGCTACAAGCTACATGTACCGTTACACGTCACTGCACTCTCGAGCGCGCTTAGAAGACCGCCGACCTCGAGCTTGACGTCGCGCCGCCGCCGAAGCCTCCCTCTCCGCTGCTGGAGACTTGGGCGCCGCCCGACCAAGCTTTCGAAGCGACTTATCGGCGCACGTACGAGCAGCTGTGAGGAGACTCATCTGGGCCGCTCGCCATAGAGCCGCCGTGACCTGCCCGTCAAGTTTGGGGTCCAAATTTGGGGTCCAAGTTTGGGGTCCGTCAAGTTTGGGGTCCACGGCCTTGGGTACTGGCGCACCAGCGAGGGCTTCGATACGGCTCATGGCCAGCTGCTGGATCGACTGCCACACAAGTTGCTCATTCTCCACGCTCACGGGTTCGCCCTCTAGGATGCTGAAGCACGCGCCCGTGCTGCGCTGCGTTGCAGTCGCATGATGGAGTCGGAGCGCCGCGTGCAAGTTGAAGCTCGCACCCTCGGGCGTGAGGCAGTACGATGATGTGCCCGCGAGCTCCGGGTCGTGCTCGTGCGTATCGCCCAGGTCGTTCTCGCACAGCCACTCGGCGTCCGCTTCGCTCAGGGCCGGCACCTCCGTCGAGCAGAGCGGGCTGCGCTCGTGTGGATTCTTGCCTAGGACGAAGCCGTAGCTCAGGAGCAGCGTCGTGTTGTCATGAGCGCCGTACTGCAGGCACAGCTCCTCCCCGGCCGCGGCGGCGCGGGTGGCCACGAAGACGAAGGCGCCGCTGCCAATGTCATACGAAGCCATCACCGAAGGGTCCGAAGCGTGGTGATTAAACATGTCTCCCATCGGTGCGATACACAGACGCTCGGCACCGAGCGACGCCTCCTCCAGATAAAGGGCGCGGCTCTCGACAATTGCATACGCCCACCGGTAATCGTCCCAGCTGGGTCTCGGTGCGACCAGTTCGTCGAAGAGAGCAAGGACCCTGGTGCGCTGCAGACGAGCTCGGGCGATTGCTGCTGGACAGCGAAGGAGGTCGGCAATGTGCGCCTCGTCCCAGAGCAAAGGTAGACACGCTTTGAAGGAGTCGAAACCGGGGAGTGCAGCGATCCATGGCGCCCAAGTAGACTGGCTGCCGCGGGTGCGCTCTCCAAGGAGCATGAGGATGATGGCGTTGGTCTCCGAAGTGGCAGAGGCTCGTGCGGCAGCGCCGGCGGTGAGTAGCAAAGCTGCGGGCACGGAGAGCAGCACATCGCCCGCAGCAATGGGCGAGCGAGCGTATACGCCGCGCGGCTCTCCGCCTATTTGAACGAGGAGGCTGCCACCGTGTGCGGCCAGCCAGGCCACGAGGTCTTCGGCCATTCACCCTCGCGCCTTCACACGCACCTTTTTTCCATCGAAACGTGATGAGCGAACGAGCGGCGCAAGGAGGACACTTCTTTACCCCTCCTGAACCAGGTGCTCGACTGTTTTGACCTGGAAGTTTCCAGAAGTTCCCCAAATACGAAAAGTTAGTCACCACCTCGTGGTATCATCATGCCGGTCCAGACGCGCTCGATGACTGGCGGGCAGGAGCTCATGGCTTCGCCGAACGGGCCCTATGCTCACCTGCTGCATAAGCCTGGTGGCAAGATCGGTGAGATCGGTGATCGCTTCACCGCAGGCAATATGTCGCACACTGGCGCATACAACGCTCCGGTGGGATCCTTTTTTGAAGCCACAGGCCGCGAGCGCATCATTGGCCCGGCGTATCTGCAGCGCGGCAAAGTGGCGTCCGCCGCCACGGGCCCGCGCTACTCGGAGCTGGCAAGCAAAAAGGAGACGTACAATCCAGGCACGCCGTGGTTTGGGTCGCAAGGTTCCAAGCGCTGGCACACGGAGGCCGCTCCGCCCGCCCGCTTCGATGTGAGCAGCGCCTACAAAACAATGTTCACCTCCGCGTCCTCGGAGGTGGGTCTGTGAGACTGGTAAAGACGTTCATTTCGAGGTGCAGCCCAGTTGTTGCTGCGGCGATACGCTCGTCTGAGGCTGGGGATTGAGTTACGTGTCGTACCGGGTACTGATGTGTGATGATCAATTGATCGGCTACCACTCAGTTTGAGATCAAGGTATGTGTGATGTAATCCCTCCCTAGTCTACATGTATATATCCATTTTCTTCCATGGTGCAAAAGGCGATCCAGTAGATCATTTAACTTATACCCTCGCCGGCGAATGCGGAAAGACGGCGTAAGAGGTCACGAAAGACTGAGACTCAGAGCTCAGACGGGTGGGGAGTTGTGGGGTCACCGAGTCACACAGTCAGCACGTCGGAGTCGGAGCCGGTTCTGCAAGTCTCAGCGACACCTTACACTCGGTACCCCCAGCGCGGCTCGGCCACTGTAGTAGGTGTGAGCAGTGAGGGACCGAGAGTAGCTCATCTTGAGGCTCATGTCAGCTTAACTGAGGCTGGCCGTGCTCGCGTGAAGCCTACGGACCTTTCTGAGGAATTCCCGACGAGTGTGTCCTACGAGCGAGAGGTTGCACCTCAGCATGCGATCTGGCGGCGCCAACGCCTTGTTTACGACGTGAGTGAAGCGCGAGCACGGCGGTGCAAGCGCAGCGCTGAATTGCACGTGCGTAATGCCCATGGCGTGGCTCAAGGACGAGTAGAGCTGCCAATATGGTGGCTTCACCTGCAAGCCGGACTCGGTTTCCGGTGGGGGTGGAAGCACCTCGATGACGGCTGTGGGCCGAGAGTCTGCAGGAAGGAACACGAGCAGCGCCATCGCTTGCCCATGCGCCCCCACCATGCCACTCGCTCCAGCAATGAGCGTCAGTTGCTGGCTGAGCGGCAAACTCTCAATCTGCACCGATTGCACCACCTCAGGTCCAAGGAAGCCCACAAGCTCGTCTTGGTTGACGAGGACGCGGGTCTGCGATCGACAAATGAAGACAAACGGTGGCGACCGGGAGGAGAGTCGTGGTGCCCATGCGGCAGGGAGCGCGCTGCCCAAACTGACCCGAGCTCCCTGGGAGCTCCCAAACTGCCCAAACTGACCCAAACTGACCCGAGCGTGCGCCACCGCAGCGTCCCGAAAGGCGCGAATGGCAGGCGCTGCGTTCGATGCCGCAGGCCCAAAGGCTCCAGTCGATCCGAGAACAAGGTCGAAGCATGTGCATTCGTTGCGCAGCAGATTCCGCACGTCAGCCGCGATCTGCGATGCAGTCCGTGCCGTCAAGGCACGAAGCGTAAGCTCCCATGCACGCCACTCAAAAGAAGATGTTAAGTTCGGAAGCATCCTGGCCTTGTGCGCAAGCAGCGGGATGAACGTGGCCGCCTCTACAAGCGCCGAGCGACCGATTGTGTCTGAATGAAGAGGCACTGCATGGTAGAGGGCATGGAAGAGATTGTTTTGCAGGAGCGGAGCGGCGATTCCCAACGATCGTGCGGCACACCTGTGGCGGTATCGCTCGCGCTCGGAGCTCCGCGCAGCTCGCACATTCGAAACACGCACAAAGCTGAAGCGGTATTCTGAGAATGCCAGGATGTGTGCTGTGCGGCCTTCAAAGCTCACGAACTGGGCGCTCAGTTGGCGGCCATGAGCTTGGTAGACAACGCACGCGTTGCGCAGCGACCAGGCTCCAGCCAAGTGCTCCACCGCGAAATCCAAGCGATGCAGGCTCTCATGGGCGATCATTCGCAGTTGGCGGCGAGGTCCGGCCAAGGCACCCAACCCATCAATTTTCATGGATGCATGCAATTTCAAAGTTTTTCTTAGTTAGGTAACGAGTGAGACGACAGCGGACTCGGATTACGAGGGTGCCTACCAATGCCGCTTTGACCCCAACAGTGAATTCCTATTTGACTTGCCTATTTAGGCCCGCGTAGCGTTCTGCAACGTGAAGTCAAAGTCACTATCGAATGTGCTCCGGAAGCCAGCTGTGGTGGAAGGGTGTTGGCGGAGATGATCTTCCTAGAGGTGTCACGTCATAAGTGCTGACATACGTGTCCTCGGAGAATTGTAGACTTGACAACGAAGTTCTGATAGGCCTCGCAATCGAACCACTCCAATGCATGCCCACCGTGCGTCGCCGCCGAGCTCGCTCACGCATTCTACACATGTCGCAGCAAGCTGAGACTTTCGTAGCACAAAGGTGCGCACCCACACCCGTAGGACAGCCACTGCGCGTGCGCCATCATGGAGGTGCTGCCGCACTTGCAATAGTCATCTCAACTCGGCCGCCAGCAGGCGATCGCCAGGTTGACGTTCGCCCGCCGATCCAGCTGCTAACTTCGCTACGGGTTAACGCTCCCGAACTGTACGCAACTGCACGCGTGCTCTTGCTGGCCACCGATGATGCGGAGCTTGCCGCGCTCAAGCCGCAAGTTGGTGGGGTGCTCCTGCGTTCGTTTGCCACTGCCCTTCGCGAGCGCAGTTCCAACGCGAGCTTCGCAGACGTACACCGCATGCCCGAGGCCATTGGCTGCCTTGCACCGCGGCCCTTTGCAAGTGTCGAAGATCTTTTGCGCTATGGTGCCATCTGGCGCACCCTCAAGCGTGCGTATGGCGCCTCGATCGCCGTAGACGAAATGCGAGCGTCTCACGTGCTGGTGACAGATGCGGACGGCTTCGTGTGGAAAGACGTGAGCGTGAGCGCCATCATTCAGAGCAGCAACACGCTCTGGTACGCCGACCACCGCGGCCGCTCGCCGACTCTCGACATCGAGCGCTCGCCGCACGTCGACACGCATGCGCGAGCACGCTCCTACTGCTCGATGCATCCGTGGGTGAGCAAGCTGTTGAAAATCGGGGCGTGGGAGGCCCACGGCCCGCGCATGGCAATCGGACGCGACTGGCAGGCGTGGGAGGAGCTGATCGCCAAGGAGGAGCTGCTGCCGGCACCGGACAGCGACATTGCCGACGACCCTCTCCTCGTCCTCAATGCGAGTATCTTTGCCGAGCTGTGGAATCATCTCGAGGGCACGTGGCGTGCCCCCTTTGCCGACGCCGTCCTGCTGAGCCTCCTCATGCCAGCCGACCTGTACAAGCATTGCGTACGCGGCGACGTCCTCTTCCTCGAGCTCATGTATCGCTCCTTCGTCTTCAAGTTCCACAGCCGCGCCAGTGCGCGCACCGTGGGCGGCCACGTGTACCGGTACCAGTTTCGCAACTCAACCGCAGTGCTCGAGACGACGTACCCTGTGGCCGCATCGCCTGTGGGCTCCGCGTACCGGTCAGTGCTGCCGGGGGCGGCCGACCACAGCTGGTTCCATCCAGCCCCGTCGGGGTTTTCGCGTCTGTGGCTGCATCTCAACGGCTCCCTTCAAGTACGCGAAGCGATCCGCGCTGTGTACGGCGGTGGCGCGAGGAGCAGCAGTACACCCCTCGTGGCGGCGCGCCTCGACTTGCGTGGCGCGTCACGGTGCGAGGCAGTCGACCTGATCCTTCAAATGCCGGGCGGAGCGGCAGCATTGATGCTCCCTAGCAGCCCGGCCCCCGCCACGCTGTGGGCCGAGTGTGAGGGGTTGAAGGCAACAAGGAGCAAGCTAGGGAGTACTCTGAGTGGCCTTGGCGGAGGAGCGGGGCCGTTTATCGATGCCGCCGTCGATCCGCCTGCATACTTGCGCCACAGGGGCGAGTGGGTGCCCGAGTATTGAGGATTTTGTGAGCTCTGCGACGCTGTGTGCGCGCGCCCCGGCGGAAGCGAGTACGCCAGAGGCGAACTCCAACTCGAAGCAAAACGAAACACAGTCGTAGCATATTAATAAATTATTAATTGAACGGAATGTGTCGTTTTGTCTTTTGTTCATGAGCCCGCGATCTTTGAGGCTCGTACGGTATATAGTAATGTGCGGTAAGTTATAAATCGCACCACACCGCGCAATCGCAGCTGATACTCCAAGAGCAAGACACCGGCCCCATCAACGTGCACCCATCTTTACATGTGGCCCAGGTCCGATCTCGACCAAATCTGATGACATATGCACCCCCGTGACGATCACCACCTTTGCGATTTCGCTGCGGCCGCCGCCTGCATCGGCCTCCCCACGACCTCACGCAAACCATCATGCCCATGACCAGTGCCATGATACGTTCCTGCCCATGCCGAAGTTTCGTGGTTCTGATGTGGCCCTGTACCTAATCAATCTCGATCCATCTCGGCGTCGCCCGCCGGGCGCCGCCGCTGCTGCTGCTGCCGCGCTTGCCGCGTCTGCGCGGCTCCTACCTGGTGATCGGCCCGCCGGTCGCCTCATATCTGCTGGCACACGGTCGCCGACACCGTCACCGTACTTGTCGGCTTCGCGTGCATGAACCGCGGCAGGTAGGATGACGCCGGCACCGGCCGGTTGAGTGCGCGCTCGGTTTGCGCACGGCGCAGGGAGCGCAGCTCGCCAAATGGCGATTCTGCGACGGGGCTGCGCGCGGAGCTCGGCCGTTGCCTGCCCGGGCTGCGCTCCGAGTCGCTGCCGGGGCTGCTGCTGCGTCGGGTCGAGCCCTGCCGGCCGCTGCCGCGTGCGCTGCCCGCATCCTCGCGGCTCGTGGCGCGTGCCCACCCCATCTGGTCGGACAGGAAACCCATCGAAGCCGCGCGCCGCCTCTCGCGCTCCTTGGCGACCCTGATGGCCTCCGGGTCGAGCACCTCCTCGGCCTTGGGCTTCGGCGTGCGCGGCGTGCGGTTACGCGCCGAGTTCAGCGCCTTCTCCGCCTCTGCTCGCCGCTTCATCGCATCCTGCTGCCGCTGCTTCTCCTCCCTCTCGAGGCGCTGCTGCCGCTCGCGCTCGCGTGCCACGCGCTGCTCGGCGGCCTTGCGCGCTGCTTCACTGCTTGCCATCGGCTGCTGCTTGCTCTGCCGCGCCATCATCTCGCGCACTTGCCGCTCGAGCTCGTCCTTGCTCATCTTGGC
Source organism: Chrysochromulina parva (assembly GCA_002887195.1). NCBI lineage: Eukaryota > Haptophyta > Prymnesiales > Chrysochromulinaceae > Chrysochromulina > Chrysochromulina parva. Next base: position 37,773 of record PJAB01000092.1, read on the forward strand.
GCGCTGCGCATATGCCGCGCTCCGGGCGTGGGCGCGGCCGGCGGCCGCGCGCGTCTCCGCGGACGCGAGGTGCTGCGTGTAGCGCGCGTGGAGCATCGGATCCGATAGGACCTTGAACGCCTCCTGCAGCCGGCGGAAGGCCTCAATCGCGCGAGAATCTTCGCACTTATCGGGATGCACCTTGAGCGCCGTCTTCTTGTAAGCGCTCTTGAGCTCGGTGCCGCAGCACCGCGACGGCTCGAGGCCAATTACCTCAAAGTAGTTGCGCGCAGCGAGCACTGACGCGACGGTGATGCTCAGCGGCTCTATGTTGGGTGTCGCCCCCATGGACGGTGCCGACCGCGCCAGAGCCCACCCATTTTGGATTCGTTTCCTCGGTTTTTTTGGACACGAGTCTCATATCTCTTCGGATCTCGGACAATTTCAAACTTGACCGCCGTCCGAATGGCAGAGCTTTTTGTTTACATTTACAGATGCATTCTCGCTGCGACATTGAGTGATGCCGCGCCAGCGCGCGCAACTAACTTTTGACGAATTTTGGCGTCCGATCGTCGTCGATGCGCGTGCGAACTCAGCGCCTCTTGCCTCCTGTGGGCTGGCGCGCAGCGTCTTCAACAACCGCCTCCGGCTCCTCCGCTGCGGCCTCGAATGCCGTGACACGCCGTGCCATTATCACCGCAATCCTTGGCCTCACGGCGACGATTCCGGCCGCACCGACTGCGCTGCGTGCTGGCGGCGCTGTTGCGGCCGCCGGGCCGCCAGGAACGCTCGTCTACTCGGTCGCAAAAGCGGCACTCGACCGCCGTAGCTTTCGCGGCCTCGTGCTCGCCAACGGCCTGCGCGTGCTCCTCGCCTCGGACCCGGACGCCGCCAAGGGTGCCGCGTCGATGGACGTTCTGGTCGGCTCCATGAGTGACCCCCCCTCGCTGCCGGGGCTTGCCCACTTTTGCGAGCACATGCTCTTTCTCGGCACCAAAGCCTTCCCTGAAGAGGGTGGATTTGAGCAGTACATCGCCAACTACGGTGGCTCCAATAATGCATACACTGCGAGCGAGGACACCAACTACTTCTTCGACGTGCAGGGCTCGGGGCTGCCCGGCGCGCTCGAGCGCTTCGCTGGCTTCTTCACTGCGCCGCTATTCACGCCGGCAGCCACCGGCCGCGAAGTGAGTGCCATCGAGTCCGAGCACTCGAAGAACCTGCAGTCGGACTTTTGGCGGTACGAGGAGCTGTTCAAGCTACGCGCGGACCCGAACCACCCGTACTCCAAGTTCAGCACGGGCAACCGACGCACGCTGCACGATGGCGACGACGCGACACGCGACGCGCTGCTCAGCTTCCATCGGCGCTTCTACCAGGCCGACCAGATGTCGCTCGCGCTCGTCGGTCCGCAACCCCTCGATGAGCTCCAGAGCCTCGCGTTGCGCCACTTTGCGGCGGTGCCCGCGGCGCGCCCTGCTCTGCCAGGCGCCTCAACCGCGTACGACGGGCTGCCGCTGCCGTTCAACCCGGCGCGCGAGCCGCCGAGGGCGACGCTCATGGTGCCCGTCAAGGAGATGCGCGAGCTCAAGGTCGCATGGTGCCTTCCGGTGACCAACCTGAACGAGTGGCTGGACGCAAAGCCGGAGGGCGTGTGGTCGCTGCTCGTGCGCAACCGCGGGCCTGGCGGGCTGCTGCCGCTGCTCAAGCGCAAGGGGCTCGCCAACGGGCTCGATGCGAACGTCGAGGAGTTCTCGCGCGCCTTCGTCATCCTCTCGGTCTCCATCGACCTCACGCCCCTCGGCCTGACCAAGTGGCGTGACGTGAGCGGCCTGCTCTTCGCGTACCTGCGTACCCTGAGCGAGGCGGGCGTGCCGCCGTACGTAGTGGAAGAGTACCGCACGATGGCGCGGACGGGCTTCGAGTATGCAGAGCCCTCGCGCCCGAGCGACTTCGCCACCGACATCAGCGGCAGCCTGCCCTTTTTCGAGCCCGACCGTTGGATCAGCGGTCCTAACCTGGTCGGGTCAGGCACGGAAGTGGGCGCGGCCTTCATGCTGGACTGGACACGCCAGCCGCGCAACGCGCTGATCACGCTCGTCGCCAAGCAGCTCGAGGTGCCCGCAAGCCTGACCGAGCCCATCTACGGCACCAAGTACGCCACGCTGCCGCTCACGCGCGAGGTGGAGGCTTGGGAGGCCACGATCTCGCCCGCCGAGCTCCGCCCGCCACTCCCCAACCCATTCATCCCGACCGACTTTGCGCTCAAATGCGGCGGCGCCAGGGCGGCGTGCATCCAGCCGGCGCGCCCTGAGGTGGCGCCGACGGTGCTTGCCAACCGGCCTGGGCTCACTCTCCACTTTCTGCAGGATGCGACGTTCAAGCGGCCGCGCGCGTTCGCCTTCTTCCTCTTCCGCTCACCGCTCCTCTATGCGTCGGCGGAGGCGTCGATCACCGCTCAGCTCTTCCAGTCGACACTCGGCGACACGCTGCAGGAGTCGACCTACCAAGCGGGCCTCGCGGGTCTCGGGGCGGGCGTAGGCGCCGAGTACAACGGACTCTTCCTGACAGCGAGCGGGTACAGCTCGCGCCTGCCCGAGCTGCTCCAGTACGTGGCGGCGCAGGTGAAGACGGCCGCGCTCGAGCCGAGCGTCTTCGAGCGCACGCGCGAGGCGCTGCAACAGGAGCTCGCCAACTTCGAGAAGCGCCAGCCTGTCGGGCTGTGCTCGTACTACCGGCAGCTCGCGCTCGAGACCCCGCGTTATCCCATCGAGCAGCTGCAGGTGATCGCCACTGATGTCCTTGATTGCCATGGATTGGCCTTGTGTGCCACTCTGGTTGCCACTGACTAGATCTGCGATCCGTCCGAGCAGGCCGCCGTCTCGAAGGCGAGCATCGACGACGTGAGACGCTTCCAAGGCGCTCTTCTCCCGGAGAGCCTCCTTGAGTGCTTCTTCGCGGGCAACCTGGACGCAGCGGACGCAGAGGCGATCACCGCCAAGGTGACGGCCGCGCTGCCCGCGAGCAGCGCGCTCGCGCCCGAGCGCATCCCGCGCCGGCGCGTGCGCGTTGTCCCGGTGGGGCGCACGCTGCGACAGTACGTGGCGCCCAACGCGGCCGAAGCCAACTCAGCCACAGAGGTCTTTTGTCAGGTCGGCAAGGAAGATGGCGACAATTGGCTATGCCTCGCTGTGCTCAGCCAGCTGATCGAGCAGCCATTGTACGGCGAGCTGCGCACGAAGCAGCAGCTCGGCTACATCGTGCAGTCGTCTGTGTCCGAATCCGAGGGCGTGCGCTCCCTCGTCTTCTCCGTGCAGTCGGCCGTCCAGCCTCCACCCGAGGTCGAGCGACGCATCGACGCCTTCCTCCAGAGCTTCCGACCGACGCTCGCGCAGCTGCCCGAGAGCGAACTCAAGACCGTGCGTGAGGCTCTAGCCTCGCAGGTGACCGACGTCGACCAGCGGCTCGGCCAGCAGGCGAGCCGTCTCTGGACTGAGATCGTCACGCGCCGGTACGACTACGGCCGTCCGTGGCGCTCGGCGAAGCGGCTGCGCGGCGTCACGCGCGAGCAGCTGCTCCACTTTTTCGACGCGCACGTCGCGCCCGGCGCGCCCGAGGGCCGCCGCCTCGTCACACACGTCTATGCCAAGGCGACCGCACCTGACGCGCCGCTCGTCGTCGACGGCGTCGACGACGAGTTTTACCTGCCGCAGCCCGACAGGTTTGGAGAGCGCGTGACCGGGGTGTAGGCGGAATTGTATATTCACACTTTCTACCTTCGTTCACAGCGTTTAAGAACCCCCTCTGCTCGGTAGCTCTATTGCTCTATTGCTCGGCCGGCCACCGGCTGCGATCAAGCCACAGACGACCACCCATCAATGGCGAGCACAGCCCGACCTCCGAAGGCAACGTCGGCAATCGCCAAGCCGGGCGCAGCCTGGCGAGAGGAGCTGCGCGAGCGCGTGCGCAAGGATCAGGAGGTCGCCGACCAGAGGATGAAATCGGTCGACTCTCCATCGTGGCGAGCGCGCCTGGAGGCCGTCAAGGCGCAGATGGAGGACTCGACGCTCAAGGTGGAGCTCGCAGAGCAGGAGATGCGCCGCGCCGTGCAGAGCATGCGCGACGAGCAGCGGCCCTCGACGACCGGTGGTGCGCCCGACCGGCGCTCGCGTTCGGTCGCAGACATGCAGGAGCTCATCCATGGGCTGCGCGAGGAGCAGCAGCAGGCGAAGCAAGCGCTTCACGCGTGCCAGCAGGGGATGCGCAAGGCACGCGGCGCAATCATGATCATGCTCTGGAATGGCAACGAGCGCTCCCGCCTCGAGCGGCTCTTCCAGCGGTGGGTGAGTGCCGCACTCAAGGTGATCGCGGCGGGCTTCTCCGCCGAGCGCGACCAACTGGCGGAGCACATGCGAAAGGAGCGGCGGCAGATGGAGCTGCTCGAGTCGCAGCTGCGCGCGGGCGGCTACGAGCTCGAGGAGCGCAGCCTGCGCTCCGAGTCGCTCGTGGCGCGCGTGGGTGAGCTTCAGCAGATCCTCGCGAAGCGGACTGAGGCGATGGCGCTTGAAGTGGAGGCGACGCGCGATCGGACGCTCAAGGAGATGCGCATGGAGCACCAGCTGCAGCTCGAGGAGCTGCGCACAGAGCACGAGGCCGCCACGCGCCGCACGTGGCGGCGCGCGCAGAGGGCGCAGCAAGCCGCTGCCATGCTCGTGCCACGCGCCCAGTACCGTCGGCTCGTCGGCCAATGCTTCGGCGCCTTCAAGATGTGGGTGAGCCAGGAGAGGGCAGTGCGCCAGATGCGCGAGCGGTTCGAGCAGGAGGAGCGTGCCGTGCAGGAGGATCGCGCCGCCCTCACCGAGCGGCTCCTCGCCGCGGAGGCGACGGCATCGGCCGCTCTCACCGCGGCCTCGGTGGGTCAGCAGGCTGCCGACGCGGCCAAGGCGACGGCGGATCGGCAAATCGAGCGACTGCTCGAGGAAGTGGAGCAGCTGCGGAGTCGGGATGCGTCGCGCCCGGAGCTCCTGCAGAGTCTCGAGAGCTCGACGTCCGAGATCGAGCGCCTCTCCTCCCTAATTAGGGAGTACAAGGCGAGCCACGAGCAGCTGAGCGCTCAGCTCGAGGAGCAGCGCACGCTCGTCGCGTCGAGCGTCGCACACACGGCCGCGGCGGTGGCGCAGCGCGAGGCGGCGCTTGCGGTCGCGCTCGGGCAGGCGTCCGGGCTCGCGGCCACTTCGGAACTCGTACTCGAGGAGCAGCACGCCGGGATGGTCGCAGCGGCCACACTCTCCGCCGAGCTCGCCTCCATCGAGATCACGGCGGAGATTGCGGCACGCGCCCTCTCCTTCGCACTGCCGTACGCGATGCTCAGCGGCCAGCCCGAGATGGGCTCGCCGGCTGCCTCTTCATTCGCCACCGCTGCACGAGACGAGCTGAGGGAGCGTGTGGTATGGGCGGCAGCGGCGTCGCCCGGGCTGCCGCCGCGTCTGAATCTGGGCAGAGGCGAAGGGCAGCCGCTCAGCTCGGCGCTCTCGCTGCGCTCCACTGTGCCCGCCAGTGCCGACGCTCCCGCCAGGCTCCTCGAGTCCGCGACGGCGCTCTCGACGGCGCTCGCAGCCGACACAGCCGACACAGAGCGACGCGCTCTCGCCCTCGAGGTGTCGTTGCATGCGGCCGAGGTTCGTCAACAGCAGACCGAGGCGCGGTTGCATGCGGCTGAGGTTCGTCAACAGCAGACCGAGGCGCGGCTGCTTCGCGCCGAGGCGCGCGTGCACGAGAGCGAGGAGCGTGAGGCTCGGGAGCGCGCCGAGGCGAACGTGCTGCGCTTGGAGCTCGGCGTCTTTGAATCGGCGCTGCGCCGCACGGAGCAAGCGCTCATGCAAGCTCAGCACTCCGTCGCCTCCCACGAG
>PJAB01000093.1:0-43631 GCA_002887195.1 Chrysochromulina parva
CCCCTCGAGCGCCAGGCCGCCGCGCTCGCGCTGCTCCAGGGCAGCCCGCACGTGACGAAGCTCAACCTGAGCGGCCTCAACCTGACGGATGCGGTGGCGCCGGCGCTGCGTGGCGTGCTCCAGGCGCCTACCGGCCGGCTCGAGGTGCTCAGCCTCGAGCAGAACGACTTCCGGGAGGCGGGGTTTGTCGCGATCATCGAGGGGTTACGCACCAACACGGCGCTGCGCGAGCTCCGACTCGACGGGCAGAAGATGCCCACGTCCAAGCGCGCCGAGGAAGCGCTCGCGGAAGCCCTCGACAGCGGCGCTGCCACGAAGCTGTGCAAGCTCGGCCTCACCATTCGCAACGACGCCGCGCGCCGGCGCGTCGACGCGTCCCTCTTCCGGGCGACCGAACGTGCGCGGTTACAGCGCAGCCTCTCTCTGCGCACGAGCGCTCGTTCGGGCGAGGTCGCGCCCGACGACGCACCGCCGGCCGCCGAGGAGAAAGCGCTGGCCACCGCGGCGGAAGATCCGGTCGCGGCGAGGGAAGAGACAGATGCCGAGCTGCACCGAAGGCGCGGAGCTACTTCTACCGCCGCTGACACCGCTGGTCCCTCGTCGGCTGACGCCGCTGGCGCCGCTGACGCCGCGACGAGCGCTCCCACTACCGAGCTGACGCGCGCGCGGTCCGCTGAACTCATGCGCGCTTCCACCGAGCTCCGAGAGGCGTACGAGGAGGCCCGAGCAGAGGCGACGATGGCGCAGGAGCAGGCCGCGAGACGCGAGGAGGCATGCGGCGCGCTCGAGGCGCAGCTGCAAGCGATGCAGCTCGAGGCGGAGCTGGCAGCGCAGGCAGTGGAGGCGGCCGAGGCGCAGGCTGGCATGCTGCGCGAGGAGCTCGCGGCAACGCGAGCCCAGCTGCACGCCGCCCAAGCGGCAACAGAGGCGGCGGCCGCCGAGACTGCGATGGCCAAAAAGGAGGCGGCGCGGCTCGTCTCCGAGCTTGAGAAGATCGAGCTCGCGTCCGGGTATGGCGGCAGCGGCGGCGGCGGCCTTGCCAAGGCGGAGAAGCTCCGGATCGAGATGGCGTTCGAGGCGAAGCTCGAGGCGCTCGAGGAGCGTCTCAAGAAGAGCACGGCAGAGCTCGAGGCGGCGAAAACGGAGCTCGCCCAAGCTCGGACCGAAGCAGGCCGAGCTCAACTGGCGGCGCCCAATGCGGCTCCGACCACGACCACGACCACGGCCACGACCGCCGCTGGCGGCGCCGCCTTCACCTCGCTACCCAGTGTGCCAGACTCGAGGCCACCAGCGCAACCTTCTGCACAGCCCACGCGCACGAGCGGCGCGCCCGCGGCGGCGCGCGATCAGGTCCGGCCGCTCGCCTCAGTGGACTCCGACGATTCCGATGACGATTCGCCGCCCGCCGCTCGCCCCATCGTCCGGACCCTGGCGAGCGCCGTCCCGGGCATCGCCTCGCGTCGACCGGCGTCCGCAGCATCGGCGGCTGGAGCGCCGGTGCGTTCTCTGATCATGGCGCGCGAGCCCCCCTCTCCTGGCGAGTTGAGCGCTGACAGCCTCGACCTCGAGACCCTCGAGGACGCCCCGATGGCTGCTCCAACGCCGGAGCCGGAGCCGGAGCCAGAGCCGGAGCCAGCGGCGGCGCCTCAGACCGCCTTGGCTCCGTCGGCCGCACCGCCGTCGGCCGCCGCGCCCGCACCCGCGCCGACGTCGCCACACTCTATGGACGACGCTTTCTATCTTCAGAGGGCCAAGGAGGTCAAGGCGAGGCGCGAGGCCGCCGCTGCTTCGGCGGCGGCGTCTGCGCCTGCCGCGGCAACTGCTGCAGCATCCGCCGCCACGGGCTTGCGCAGCTCGCTCGGGCTCCAAGGCGCCGAGTCGACGCTTGGCATCGATGACTTGAGCGCAGGTAGCGAAGACGACGAGGCGGGCACGAAGCACGACCGAGACGACTCTGACGACGGGTGGTAGCTGTAGCGGGCTCGGCAGTACATGTTGTGTGTGGCTCAAAGTCAAACGTATCCGTGACTCAAATCCATGCATAGAAATGTACTTCAATTGTGAACAGGACGACACCAAAAGCGCCTATCCTCCACTCATGGGCGGTAACACTGCAACCTCGTCACCAGCTTTGAGGGAAGTAGCCGCGTCCTCAGTGACGTACTCGCCGTTTATGGCCAGCGCGCAGCGCGGGAGGATCCGTTCGAGCTGCGGGTACTGCTTTTGAAGCGCGCTGACCACCGCACTTGTGCCTGTGCTGTCGGCGCCCGCGAGCTCCAGCTCGAGCTCCGGTGTGCCGGCCGCGTCTCTGGCAGCCGCGAAGAGTAGGACCTTGACTTTCATGTCGTCCGTGGATGCGAGCGGGCGGAGGGATGGCGGTAAGCATGTCAAGTCAAGTCAAGTCAAGGCGCCACTTGACTTTGCATGACGGACGACAGTGGGAAGCACGCAAGTGCCAGACAATACATGACGCGGCAGTATTTGGAGTACGGCTCCCTGGAACTTCCCGATTTGGTTCTACTTCTCGCATCTCGTCGGGGCCCCCCCTCAACGATTCCTCCAACGCCATCGTCGGCAGGCTTCGGCCAGCGCGCCGCAAGCGCTCGCTGATGCCTTTGAACAAAGCCGTGCCGCTTTTCGCCGTCGATGTCTGCGCCTCGGACGCTAATATGGCGGAACATGTGGTGATCTCGCGGGAGCGGAAGGAACGGCGAGATAGCAGAGAGAGAGCGGCGCAGCATGACCTCCACGGGTCTCCACACGGATCCTCCCACCTTTTTCGGGTCCGGGTGGCTGAGATGGCCAGTGGGATCGTGACCGCTTGCGAAACCGCGAGCTTGAAAGACCTCGGAGAAAAGATTCGGGCGCTCGCAAACGTCCACACGGAGATGATCGACGAGCTCTGCTCTCCGGAAACCCGGAAGCACAGTGCGCTGAAGGACAAGGACACGCTCTCCGGCTCTCCGGGGAAACGAAGCTTCAGTACAGCGCTCTCTACCCATAGCGTGGCCTGTGCGCTGGAGGCCCAGGGCACGCTCCCCGGCTCTCCAGCAGAGCAAGAGGTCACGGCGGTGGTCGGCACTCTGAAGGTCGAGGGCAACGCGCAAGGGGCTGTGGCGGATGAGAGTGCGACGGCGGCGGATGGTAGTGCCGCCGCCGAACCCGGTGCTGTGGAGACACCAGCTTTACCAGCACTCGCCAGGGACGAGGGCGCCGACGCAGCGCCCATCCGCAAGACGCGTAGGTTGCGATGGCTGCCCTCGATCGGCGGTGTCGCCGACTGCATCAGAAGGCCGCTGTGTTGCCTCGCCCCGCGGCTCATCGCGAGCGAGAGTGCTTCGACGGCCACCGCCATCGACACGCCATCGGTCACCATGAGCTTGAGCATCGACGTCCCAGGTCTGGACGACTCAGATATGGGAGATATGGGAGATATGGGAGATATGGATGACCCGCCGCTGGCCACCCAGTACGACCCGTCCAGCGCCGGCGTGACGGGCTTTCTCATCGACCTGGACGGCACCATGTACGACCCTGCGGGACTGCTCCCCGGCGCGAGTGCCTTTTACCACTGGCTCGTGGCGAGCGGCACCCCGCATGTGTTCCTGTCGAACACGGGCGCGAAGAACGCGGCGTCGGTGCAGCGAAAGTTCGCCTCGCCCCACTACCGCATCGCTGGCCCCGGGCACCTCGTGCCCCTCGATCACATCCTGACCGCGTCGGAGGCGCAGTGTGACTACATGCTCGACAACATCCCCGCGGGCTCCAAGGTGCTCGTGATCAGCGGCGGCGAAGGCACGTGGCGCTCCGACCTGCGCACACGCGGCGGCGCCTGGGGCGAGCAGCTCTTGGACACGTGGGAGCTGCGGAGCTACATTGACGAGACCACCGCGAAGGAATGGGCAGCGGAGTACGCGATGTCGCGCGGCTCCGGTGCCAAGAAGACGACGCTCTGGGTCTGCTTCTTCACGGACGGCGAAGTCGGTGGCTCGGAGGCGACAGAGAGCGCCAGCCACTTCAACGACTGGGGCTTCGACGTGATCAAGATCGCGGGCTTTTTGCTCTCGCATGGCGCGCAGTTCGTCTACACGGCCGAGGATGCATACAATCCGTCCGTCGATCCCAGGCATCCAGGGCTCGTCTTCCCGCTGCCCGGGCCGGGCATGTTTGCGGCGATGATGAAGGTGCTCATGTACCCGCACGGCCAGTCGCAGATTGCCTGCGCGGGCAAGGGGGGCAACCAGGGTGGCCGTTACATGATGGAGCAGGCACGCCAGATGCTGATCGCACAGGGCCACTCGGGAGATCCGCGCCAGATCGTCATGGTGGGCGACCGTTTCGACACGGACGTGCGCGCGGGCCTGTCGGCGGGCTTCCTCACGTGCCTCGTCACCTCGGGATGCCATAGCGTCGCGATGCAGGACCACTACCGTACCGATCCCGTGCATTTCTATGCCTCCGGCGTGGGTGATCTCGTACCGGTGGCAGAGCGCGCGGTCGCCCACGTCGAGGCCCTCAGCCTGGCAAGTGAGGAGGGCGCGGCGGGCGTGGCGGGCGCCCTGATGGCCGAGCGCTGTGCCGAGCGCCTGCCACAGCGCATGTCTCGCGAGGCCTCCGCCCAGCGGCTTCAGTCCTGGGTTCTGGGCCAATCCAACCTTTTGCAGCCGTTAACCCCAACCACACGTCAGCGCCGGGAGGCGGAGCTACGCCCGATCTTGCAGGGGTACTTCGACGCGCTCGACATGGATGGCGATGGCACCATGAGCGAGGCCCAGGTGCTCGACGCCTGTCGCGCCTTTGGGATGGTCCATCTACTCAACCAGCCGGCAGCACGCAGCAGCAGCAGCAGCAGTGATGTAGGTGACAGCGGCTGCGGCGACAACGCGGTGGGCGCCGGCGCGAAGAACCAGCCGCATTCTCAACACTACAGCTTGCTCACGGCGCTGCGCACTGAGTCATCCAAGTCCGCAGACGGCAAGATGAACTTCGAGCAGTTTGCGAGCGTCATCGAGGAGGCGCTCGCCGAGTGCGGCTTCGAAGCACGCAAGCAGTGGAAGAAGATTGGAAATTCCTTCAAGATGTCCCGAGCTCTCGTCGGAGCTCAATCTAAGCTCAATCAAGCGTCCGATGACGCCCTACCCGTTCCGAGCCCGACGGCGCCGTGGTGAGCACTTGCATGCTGATCGGCACAGCCCGATGACGCCCTACCCGTACCGAGCCCGACGGCGCCCTTCGGAACAGAGCTCTACGGAGCATGCCATAGGATAGCATCGAGCTAGAGCCTAGCACCGAGCTACTACGTAGAGCATAGCACCAAGCATACATGGCACCGAGAAGGGATAGCGAAGGCAGAGGCGGCGAAGGCAGAGGCGGCGAAAGCAGGCGAAGGCAGAGGCGGCGAAAGAAGAGGCGGCGAAGGCTGAAGCGGCAAAGGCAGACACCCATCAAGGAACAAGTCGAGACGAGAAAGTCAACCGGCGCGGAGGAGCGCGCACGCCGCATCAACCAGGCACTGGCTTAGCAGCGCTAGCTGGAGGAGGAGGCGTCGCAACTGTCCAAGTAGGAGGAGCACTATGTGATGTGCATCCGTGCATGCCACTATCGGAGAGCCGACGAGGCTGATAAAGCCTGGTGCGGATGGGGGCTGGCCTGGGGTGATGTGCGTGCCTGACTGTCGTGTAGCCTGCGTGGCCGACGGCGGGCATTGCAGAGTAGCATACTGAGAGCATTATAGCACCGAGCGATTATACGGGATAGATGGATACGGTATGTTGACCGCGTGATGTGGCTTACCGCGTATCGACTAGTACGATAGGGCGCGACCGTGTAGATCATTCTTAGCTGATAGGTTTTACGTATGAGCGAATATATAATGCAGAAATAGGCCGCATCGTCCGTCGTGCGTCGAGCGTCGTGCCTCAATATCGCGCACGGTCCGGATTACCTCGGCGGAGGTAACGGCCGCAAGTATTAAACCGTATTAAATTGGCGTATTAATAGCCAATAAAAGTCGCTCTGTGTCGATGAAGCAACTCTGAGTGTCAACCCGGGTGACCGGGTCCACATGAGGACATGAACATGTGCGATGTGGCGTACTCGGAAATGCATTGTAATCATGCCGGAGTATAGCGGCGAGAACCCTGGCTAGTGGCTTCCTTGAAGTTTACGTTATAGCGGAGCTCTATCATGAGCTCTATCTATCGTATAAGTCTCTTTAATGTCACGTCTTTCAGCAAGGACCGCCGCACACCCGGTCCTTACGCACAAACCGACCATGCTGCGCACTCTATAAACTTGCATTCGCGTCCCTCGCGGACGTAGGCCTGCTTGGCTTGACGAGATCGACAAGCCACACTGTGACGACAGCCGACCACCCAGGAAGGATTACTGCTGCAGCACTCGATTTCGTTTGTTTAAAGACGACGAAAGACCACCTCTGACGGGTTGGAACAAGAGTCCTCCCCGGTGCCTCTACCGACGACGACGACCCACTTGCCCGGCGTGCGCGGGCGAGCGCCCCTTGATTGTGCTTGGCGCTCGACGTGGCCATGGGCGCACAAGGTTGTACCGCGACGGGCTCGTCGACGACTGCGGGTTATACATTCTTCGGGGTCGCCAATTCAACGCCCCATTCAGCTGTACCTGTCTTAGTCGCCGATGTCATCGGTGTTACTGTCCAAGTTGGGGCCCCCTTCTTATCCGGTTGAGCCTGGCTACCCTTCGGTGCCAGCAGGGCTACGTCCTTGCGACGCTGGCAACGACGGCGCACGAAGACCAGGACGAGGATAACGAGGATAAGACCGATGATCACGCCGGCGATGGCGCTGATGATGATGCCCATTGAGCCGCTTGTCTCGGCTGCCAATGCACCAGACAACATGAGCGACGAGGGTTGAGATGGCGATGGTGAAGGTGCTGGGGGAGGAGGGATGTTAGCAATGGTGGGCGGCGTCACGACCGCAAGCACTAGGATCGAGATGCCGGTGACGCTCGCGAGCATGAGGGTTGCGCTGCTTGGGCTGCTCGTTGCGCTGGCCATCGTCGACTGCACCGAGGCTGCCGTCGCTGGGGTCGTCTGAATTCTCACCCCGACAACGACGCTGGCCGACACCATGGTCAACTCGATGGCCGATGGGTCGACGCTTGCCCGGGTCGCGATCGCGTTCTTCATCTCGGTCCGCACGTTCGGGGTGAACAAGGAGATGTCGCCGTCGAGCAAAAGGGATAATGCGACGACACTCATCACCGGCGGCGAGGGCGGCGGGGGTGAGGGCGAGGGCGGCGGCGGCGAGGGCGAGGGCGGCGGCGGCGAGGGCGAGGGCGGCGGCGGCGAGGGCGAGGGCGAGGGCGGCGGCGCCAGCGCCAGCGGCGGCTGGCGAGGTGGGGGCGGAGGAGCCTGTGGTGTGCCCGCTGGCATCGTTGGAGGAAAGCATGGCGGCGGTGGAAGCGATGGCGGAGGAGGCGATGGTGGCGACGGCGGTGAGGACGATGGCGGCGGCGGCGAGGGCGAGGGTGGTGGCGGCGAGGGCGGCGGGTGCGAGGGCGAGGGCGGCGGGGGCGAGGGCGATGGCGGCGGCGGCAAAGGCGTCGGTGAGGGCGATGGCGGCGGCGGCGGCAATGGCGGCGGTGGTGGGAGCGATTGAGGGAAGAGGTAATAGCAGAAGGAGCCAATGTACCGGTTGTAAACATAGGACAAGGATGATAAACTTATCTCCCACGGGGAACCGAAATTCAAAGCCCCAAACAGAGGAAGTGAGGTTTGAAGATAGAACTTGTATGCACCATAGACAGTTGTGCTGAGCCGGAATCCTAGATGTGTATCGTGATTTCCTGAGCATGCTGATGAACAACCAGTCAAAGCATTGGTGCAGGTCTGCGGCGGCCCGGTTGCAGGGGCAGAGGGCGGCGGGGGCCTTCCCGGTGGGCTTCCCGAGGTGCGGGGGCCGCAGTCGGTGCAGTCGGTGCCGTACCCACAATCCGAGTACTCCGCGCCGGGGCCGCCGTCGTCGCATGAGCCATCCGAGGCATAAGATCCGCACGTCTCTGTGCAGAGGCCAGTCGCGGGCGGTGCCACTGGAAGCCGTGCGGGCCGCGGGCTGCAGTCGGTGCAGTCAGTGCCATACCCACAATCCGAGTACTCCGCGCCGGGGCCGCCGTCGTCGCATGAGCCATCGGATGGATAGTTGCAGGTCTCTGTGCACGCTGAAAGCAGCGGGCCGCAGTCGGTGCAGTCGCTGCCGTACCCACAATCCGAGTACTCCGCGCCGGGGCCGCCGTCGTCGCATGAGCCATCGGATGAGTAGTCGCAGGTCTCGCCGCACAGCACATAGGGAATCGGCGGAAGGAGGGAGAGAGGTGCGACCAGGGCTAAGTTTCTGGCTGGGAAGAAATTGCTTGTCCCGAGTGCAGTTCGAAAGTTGAACTGAGCTGATAGCGACATTTGAACCTCGACTTTAATGTACGCCTCTGCTTGCGTCCATGTTGAGGCGGATAGGAAGAAACCAGCGTAGAATCGGGGGATCACGTGCACACGAGCAGTTGCATCAATATTCAGCCGCAGTTGCGGTGTTGCCGGAGAAGCTGTTGTCGGAGCGCTGGGAACGAATCCGTCTATGGAAGTTTGTAGGACCGAACCCTGCCATGTATGATGTGCCAACGTTCCAGAGGAGCTCAAAGTGCGTTGATACGTGAGAGTGGCGATTGCATCAAATGTTGCTTCTGCGCCCACCCAAAGATCCGCAAGGACTCCAAAGAAGACGTCAACGCTTGCAACACTGGCTGGAACACAGAGAGGTGGAATACAAAGACGGCCGAGGACCTGAACAGGGCCAAGAGTCCGCGATGCCGCTGCATACGCTTGTGCTTCGACATCTACATGGCCACTCAGGTTCAAGTTGCCCCACGTCCATGTCTCATCGAAGGGATTGTAACTCGAGGTGCGAAGTAGGACATGAATGCTACCTGTGCCACTGGCATAGCAACTCGCACACTTGACCCTAAGACCTTCACTTGCGCTACCAAGCTCGTATTGGGCAGGGACGCTCAGAGAAATTGCTTGAGAAGTTCTTGAGGCGTTCTGCAAAAGCCTGAACTCACTCGACGAACCACGATGGCATTCGCCTTCGGTGTAAATGTTGAACTGAAATACCGGGAAGCCGCCAAGAAAGTCGCTTGCACACGCAAGCGCCCGAAGATCAGGCATTTGAAATGTGAAGGAGTTCGGGGAGCTTGACGTAGAACCTGAGTAAGCTTGGTTGTCAATCCAGTATTGTGGTGACAAGTCCGCACAGCTCGTACTTCCCCAGAGTGCCCCAAGTTTCTGAATATAAATGGCAACATTTGGATTTGACGCAGTTGTCGATGCCCATTGCAAGGTGTACGTGTTGCCGACTTTAAGTACGGGGACAGCCGAGGTCGGGGATGGATGCCAGAAGCAATCCGTGCCTTCCATAGCGGCTCCAGGAGCCAGATCCGTACAATCAGTCCCAAAGATGTCGATTGTAATATCATCGGGATCTGCACCAAAAGGGCAGGATGAATGCGCAAGATGACGAGAGGCGCGCGCGGTCCGATTCGATGCCAGGTCTTCGACAGAAGTCCAAGTCGCTTGAACGCTTGCGTTCCCCTTGTGGCGTACAGAATCAGCAATCACCTCATGTGTTTTGGCAAAGCCTTCATCAGGAACGCTGTATCCCTTGGAAGAAAGAGACCAATTTCGTGCGAGACGTGCGTCGTAGAGACTTTGCGGCTCGCCATGAAAGTACTCAATCTCCGCGTGTTCGAAACAGTCATTGAAACCCACCGGTCTCGTAGCGACAATCAGGACGGCTTCGAACCCGTTCGCGTCGAGTGTGACATTAGGATCTGTGACCGCCTGTTCTTGTAGCGGCTTGCCATACAAGTGTTGGCTTCCTTGGACCTGGCAATCAATCTTCCCCGCAAATATCGTCCCTGCGACATATAACCGAACGCAGTTCGTGAGAAAACAACGATCAACACGAGAGCGAAGGTGCGAGAGAAACGTACCTGCCGTCATGTTCATTCTGAGCCCATCGTGATCGCGAGACGTCAGATGAACTTTCTGAATCTGGTCACCCACAACTTCCAGTGCACACGAAGAAATGTTCATCTCATTCAGCATGAGGGCGTGACGATGGCGACGTGCACTGTACTCGTAATACGTGAGTTTGTTCAAAACAGCATCATGATATTGAAGGCGATGCTTGAAAAGAAAGGCATCTTCCGCTGCAGCCTCTGCCTTATGGAACTTTGCCTCTCGCACCGCCCGTTCTGTGGCCATGCCCTGATTACCTGCATGCATGCCGACTTGGTGAATAAGAATGGGTCCCGAATCGAGCGTAGTTGACATACCCCCGGGACAAAGCAAGAGCACCAGAACGAGTTGTGCCACCCTCATTGTGAGGCAAACAGTGGTCGGGAGTTTCGGGTGTGGACGGAGCGATGTCGGAAGCCCACCGGAACGGTTGGTACCCGTTTTCAATTTCCGCTCAGGCTTGGAGATCCATCGGCTGCAGGAGAGGATGGCGGCGAGCACGGCAACCGCGGCAATGATGGCGATGCAAGAGCCCAGGAGGCGAAAGTTGGGGTCGCGGCCGAGGGCCAGCGAAACGACAGCCGTTTGTTTGGTGACGGTCGGAGAGCTGGTGACCGTGACGCCGACCAGAGTCGTGGCTGCCGCGGCGGAGGTGAGGATCGCAGCGGCCGACAACTCAACGGCCATAGCCACGGCAGCGGCCAAAGCCACTGCAAGGGAGGTGGTGATATCATTGTAGTGCAGACGGCTCAGGATGTAGTCCCTGCGTAGGAAGGCGGGCGGGCGGGTAGCGCACGATGAGTCGCGCGATATCGATCGCCAGCGTGCGGCCACTGGGTTGGCTCGCGCGCGTGCGCGCCCAGTGCATTGCTTGGCGCGGGCACTGCGGGGCTGGGGCCAATCACGGCGCTGGTCTGAAAGCGCGCGATTTGATCATGCGCGTCAGCGCTCGGGGCCAACGGTAGTACGTACCTTTGCGCGCACCAGTCGAGACGGGTCACCGAGCGTTCGGCGTTCCCGATGGTCCTGCGGTTCTTCATCGTGCAAACCGGAAGAAAACGAGCGTCGGGAACATACGCACGCAAGTCGCACGCAAAAGTGGCGCCGGTTTCTTTCGGCTTTCACACAGCTTTGTGTACATGTATCTGTGTCTTTTTACATGTATCACGTATCCGGATACCGTCGCGGCAGGGTTGTGCGGCGAAAAACTTGCCAAATTGACGATTTCTCTCTTTGGGACTCTGCAGGGTACACGCGACGCGGGGAGACCCTCAGAAACCTCGAGAATGGCGCATCTGTACGGATCGGACATCCTCGACCAACAGCTGCAAAAGGAAAGACATTGGCAGCAGTGGAAGGATCCGAAGCAGTGGCAGGTGGCAATCGAGCGCTCGACCACGCTGTACATTGGCAAGCTCTCCAAGTATACAAATGAGTATCAGCTCCACGCACTCTTTGGCCGGGTGGGTGAGGTGAAGCGCATCATCATGGGGCTCGATCGCAACGATAAGACGCCATGCGGCTTCTGCTTCGTTGAATACGTCCGGCGCGCAGACACGGAGGACGCGAAGCGCTTCTTTAACGGAATGGAGGTCGATGGCCGCGAAATTCAAGTCGACTTTGACGGTGGCTTCGAGGAGGGCCGGCAGTACGGCCGTGGGCGTTCGGGCGGTCAAAAGCGTTATGAGCCCTGGCCGGCGTTGCCGCCTCTCGCGCCGCTGGAGCACAGAATTGCGGGGCCGCCGGGAGGCCACGAGCGAGGGCCAGATTCAGGTTCGAAGCGCAGCAAGCAGGAGGCCAACCCTCGCTTTCGAGGCGAGGACAAGGACGCCGACGATGACGACTAGCCCCCATTTTGTACTGTGTGATCCAGGACTCTCCGAGTGCAGATATTGTTTTGTCGGACACACACACGTCACACCAAAGTCCAAACCGTCGGCGACCGTCAAGGCGACACACGCCCCACGCATGGCCCTACGTCCGTGGTCCGACGTCGGCCAGTGCAGAACGGGTCGAATCTCGAAATGGAGCGCGGTCAGCTCCACTGGAGACACCGCTCCGTTCATTCAAAGACGCGAAACGGTAGTGGTAGCAGCACCACCGCCAAAAGAGCACGGACCCGCGAAAAGCGCCGTAATGGGCCCTTGCCCCTTCGTGCGCGGTGCGACGAAGAGTAAAGGCGGACGGACTCACGCGAAGGGGAACGTTGCTCTGGTGAGAGGAGACACGGTGCATCCCGCCTCGCGTGGCCCATGGAGTCTCCACACCATCGGGAGCGTCAGCAGCAAACACGCCTGCTCGAGATCGATCCGGTCGCGCTGCTCAACGACGGCCCCAAGGAGACATGGGAAGCAATATCGGACCTCGACGCCTTCTTCGGCCGGATGTACACCTACTACTACGAGCGCGGCTTGCGGTGCATCCTCTTCTCGCGCGTCATCAGCCTCCTGACGCTGGCATTCACCATCCTGCTCTTCTTCTTCCTCGTCGAGGTGCTCGACTGGCACGCGATCCTGCACGAGTGCACAAGCGAGGAGACGTGCCAAACCATCAGCATCATTCGCTCAGACGCCTTCGGCGGCATGTCCACCTATACGATGCTCTACTATTACCTGCTCTTCACTCTCTACTGGCTCTGGAGCTTTGTGCACTTCCTTATCGAGCTGCGCCCACTCCTCGAGATGCATGCGCTCTTCCGCGACAAGCTCAAGATCGACGACGCGGACCTGCACGTGATCTCGTGGGACGAGCTCGTGGTCAAGGTCATCGAGCTGCAGCGCACCGCGCGCCTGTGCATCGTCAAGGACGAGCTGACCGCGCACGACATCGCCAGTCGGATCATGCGCAAGGACAACTTTCTGATCGCTCTCGTCAACCACGGGCTGCTGCCGCACGAGCCGCTGCTGCAGCTGCAGCCGCTCTCGATGTGCCTCGGCATGTCGATGCTGCTCTCCAGCGGCATGTCCAAGCCCCTCGAGTGGTCGCTCTACGTGAGCGTGCTCGACGCCATGTTCGACGCTCAGTTCCGCATCCGGAAGTCGTTCACGAGAGACGTAGGTGCGCTCCAGCTTCGGCTCGTGCTCTGCGGCGTGGTGAACCTGGCGCTCGCGCCCTTTTTCGTGCTCTTCATGCTCGTCTTCTTCTTCCTCAAGCACGCCGAAGAGTTCCGCCGCCGCCCTGCCAACTCGGCGCTCTCCCGAGACTACTCGTTGCATGCGCGCTGGACCATGCGCGAGTTCAACGAGCTGCCGCATGTCTTCGAGGCGCGGCTGCAGGCGAGCCACGCGGACGCGTCGGCGTACATTCGGCAGTTCCCCGCGCCGCTGACCACCCTCTTCGCGCGCTTCATCACCTTCATCGTGTCGGCCGTCGCCGCCATCCTGTTGCTACTCTCCCTCATGAACGAAAAGTTTCTCTTCTACCGGTGGCCGCCCGGCGCCCCTGAGGTTGGTTTCAACGTGCTCTGGTGGCTCGCGCTGCTCTCGACGGTGCTTGCCGTGTCGCGCACCTTCGATGGGCTTGGGCAGGGCGGTACTGAGACCCCGTATGGCCTCGTGGCCATGCAGCCCGACGCTCTGCTCCAGTCCCTCGCGCTGCACACGCACCACATGCCTGAGCACTGGCGAGGCCGAGGCCACACGCGCGCCGTGTACTCGGAGTTCAAGTCGCTGTACCCGTACCGCTTCGCGCTGCTGCTGCACGAGGTGCTGGGCGCGGTGACGGCGCCCCTCATCATGATCTTCCTCCTCCCACCACGCGCAGGAGCAGTGCTTGACTTCCTGCGCACCTTCACAGTCTACGTCGAGGGTGTCGGCCACGTGTGCTCCTTGGCCAACTTCGACTTCGAACGGCACGGCGATCCACGCTACGGCTCGCCGCACGAGGGAGCTCCCTTCCTTCGGTCGAGGGATGGGAAGATGGAGAAGGCATACGTCAACTTCCGCGCGCAGCATCCCTCGTGGCGCGACGACCGCGGCGATGGGTTGCTCAAGAACATTGGCGGCGCTGCTGGCGTGGGCGGTGCGGGCGGCGGGGCCGCCCTCAGCGCTTCCATGGGCGTCGAGGGAAGCGAGCCAAGCGGCGCCGGCGGCGCTGGTAAGGGCGACGCTAGCGACGGTCTGGGCGGCGCCGCCGGCGGTGGCGGTGGCGGTGGCGGCGGTAGAGCCTCCGCAGCCGAGGCGGCCGCCGCCGCTTCGAGCGCGCTCCCGCCCGCCTCGGCAGCGGAGAGCGTTCTCATGCCACTACCCGCCGCCTTCGGTGCAATCGAGCCGCCCTCCCTCGCGGCAGCGGCAGCGGCGGCGGCGGCCGTGCCAGGGACGGCGGTGCCTGGCTTCATGGCATCGGCGATGTCGCCCGGAGCGACGCACGTGGGCGCTGCTGCCATGCACAGCCTGCCGCATCGCTCCGTAGCGTTCAGCCACAATCTACCGCAGCAGCGCTCGGTCGCCTTCAGCCATACGGCCGGCTGCGGCGGCACGTTCTCGTGTGCAGCTGGCTCCACGGGTATGGGGATGACCGCTCTGGGTCTCGGCATCGACGCGTCTTTCTCCGCCTCTGCGATGGAGATGCTCATGCGCTCGTCGCATCTGCTTGATCCCTCACATCAGTTGGCCCTCGCGAGCGTCGCCAATGTCGACTCGTTCACGGCGCAGCAGATGCCGACGATGGCGCCCACAACGGCGCATATGCGTGGCCTGCAGCGCAACGGGCTCGCTGGAAGCCTCCTTCCACACTCTCTCGCGGCGCTCGCGGCTACGCACTCCTCCCTCGGGATGAACACGGCCGTCAGCGGCGAGACGCGCACCCAGCAGATCGCCACCGGCCTGTACTCGCGCCTCGATCTCTTCTACGCCGCCACTTCCCCTTGCGAGCAGTCCGTTGTGGCTGGTTCGGGTCTGCGAGGCGAGGCTCTGCGTGGCGCGGCGCCGCCCCGGTCGGCAGCCGCTGCGGGCATGGCCGATGACGACTACCAGCTGCACGACGACGCGGCCGACGCGGCGCCGCCTCCCAGCGGCGATGGCCACTACGACGGCACGGGGTACGAGCTTCGGCCGGTCGTCAGAGCGAGTGCGGAGCAGAGCCGCGCGGCGGGAGCCGCGTGCGCAGCGTCGATTCTCCAAACGCTCGGCACCGTCTGAAGAGACCAAGCAAGCAAGCTCTTAAGTCGAAATACATGTAACACAAGTGCTTGATTCTTGCTTGCTTGCTCTTCCCGCATGTTCCCGCATCCGGGTCCTCTCTTTGAAACGAGACCATTCACGAAAGTTCCGAAAGTTTCGTCTTCGAGGTGATGAGAGATTCTTCATCGCGCCGCTCTCCATCGTCGCGGACGGAACACTTCAAGTCATGCTTAACACGGTAATGGGCGTCCTGGTTTGCGCGTGGGCTCCGTCCTCAACGGTACCGTGCACCGAACTGAGATCCCTACCAAGGTCTTTTCGCGTTAGCTTGACGGAAGTGAGTGACGCGAGGCGCAAGGCAGAGCGACTGGCGCTGCTGGCCCAACGAGCCGCCCTCGAGGCCGAGCAGGCGGAGTTGCAAGCGCAGCAACTGCGGCTCGAGAACCCTGTGGCCGAGGTTCCATCGACATCCGCTCCTGTCGCTGCCGATGTGATCGTCGACAATGAGCCGATGGCGTTGCGGTCGCCGCTGCGTTGGATCGGTGGCGTCTACCCGGCTGTAGCGCTCTCCTTTCCGATGCTGAGCTCGCCAGCTCAGAAGGCGCGCCAGCTGCGTGGCGAGGCGACCGTCATTGGTGTGACCCTCGACTTTATTGTCGACACGGCTGCGAATGCAAACACCATCAGCGCGCAGGTGGCCGGACCGACGGTGCAGGGCGGCCTCGAGCTGCAGCAGGTTGGTAGCCTCTCAGGTGTCGTCGGTGCCGCCGGTGCCTTTGGCGGCACCTCGCCCACGTACAGCCTGGGCGTCGCCGAGTTAGCGGATTCGCCCAAGGAGGAGCGCATTCCCTTCATCTCGGGCCTCACCGCATCGGCCCTGCCGATCGCCGCGCCGGCCGCAGCTGGACTGCTGGGCGTGTCTTTCCTCAACTCCTTTCCGGGCGGGGTCGAGTTTGTGTGGGGCAGCGGTGGCGTGCCGCCCTCAATCACCTTCTTTGGAGACTCGGCCGGCACGGCCGCGAGTCGCGCCGAGTTGAGCGCAGTGAAAGTGACGTCGCTCGCAGGGAGTTGTTTGCCGACGGTGCCGCTTCGCATCAACGGCGTCGTGGTGAATGCGCTGCTCGACACGGGCTCACCCATCACGGTGCTCAACAAGGCGGCCGCCACCCTCGTGGGTCTCGAGGAGGGCAGCGGTGCGGCGGAGACTTCCAACCCGCTCGCGAGCTTTGCGGCTGGTGTGAAGAGTCGTGTGAAGAGCGCGCAGGCTGTCGCGAGAGGCGACGTTCTCACTGTCGGCGGCCTTAACGGCCCAGTGCAGCTCACGCGCACGCAGAGTGCGGTCGCCATGAGCCTCGGCGATTCGGCCTCCTTTGGAAACGACCTTCGCCCGTACGTCGGCGATCTGCCGGGCCTTGCGCTACTCGATGGGCTCGGTGCTAGCGCAGGGCCGGCCGTTGTGCTCGGCACTGACGTGTTGCGCCGGCGGCCTCGGATGATCTACACGGCGCACGAGGTGTTTGTGTGACAGAGGTTGGAAGGTGAGCTTGAGCGAGCGGGCCCCGGGAGCCCCGGGATGGTCTTTAGATGGTCTCGACTTGTCTCGACGCACATTACGCACGGGATAACGGATATTAGCCCTCGGGCCGATGCGCGATGGACCCCCAGCCCCACCCCGGGCCTGGCACATGCGCTTCTCGAACGACGGCAGGAACTCGCTCTCGAAGCGGTTCATACCACGTGCAATATTAAAGCGGCGTTAAAAACGGACCGGATTTCGTTAATATAAATGAAAAATGATTCGCGCCCGGACCGCGCGGCAAAAACCCGGCAACCACCCGCCACGCCAACGTAACGCCATGCAACGACGCAACGAGCGGGCACACTGACACTCGCCCACACGCCACAGCTCCACATCGACACGCCACAGTGCACAGACTGCGCAACCACCACACCATGCATCATACACTCGCTCGCACACGCATCAGATTCTCATATCGTATCTCAACAAACAACAAAACCATCATCCTTCGTCACAAAGCGGACATTGGCTGAATGTGCAGCATCCATCTCCACAAGGGCACGCATCACAGATCATCTTCACGCCATGTGCATCGGCACGAATCTTGCCTGCCACGGAGTCCGCAACGGCCACCGCCGCTGCCAACTCCCCAGAGAGAGCTTAGGCGCCGTGCAGGTTGGCGCACGCCTCGCAAGGCCGAACGGTCACCGCACCGACGCCGGCTTCATCCCATCACCGCAGGCTCCATTATCATCATCATCATCATCTGGCAACGGCGCCCGACTGCACCGTGACGGCTCGGGTGCGTCACGCTGGCTGGCCCACACGCTGAGGCCTGCCGGGCGCAACTGCTCGGCTTGGCAACGCGCTATGCCGACTGCTCATCACATTGCGTGTCTCGCCATACCGTTGGTACTCGCCCGCAACGGGGGGCGCTGTGCCGAGACGAGATGCCGCCGCGGGCGCGAACCCGCCCACGGCGCCCGCGTACCCTCCCACGGCGCCCGCGTACCCTCCCACAGCGCCCGCGTACCCAATCCCACCGGTGCCGCGTACCGAATTGGGCTGCTGCTGCTGCTGCTGCTGCTGCTGCTGCTGCTGCTGCTGCTGCTGCTGCTGCTGCTGCATCTTTGGCAGCTGCTGTGGGAGGCTGCTGCTGTTCTCGCTCGAGGGCTGGCGCGAACGCTTCGCCTTCTGCGCCATGGCCACGTCCCTCGGAAGCCTCTGAGGCTCGAGCTCTGGCCGGAAGCGCACCACCTCACTGAACAGGGCATCCTGAGCATCGCGTACATGGCTGCTGTCGAAGTCAAAGGGGTGCAGCGCGACGGGCTCGGCGTCGGGGTTGTGGAATGCCGCAAGGTAGGGGTGCGCGAGCGCCTGCGCCACCGTGCACCTCTGCGAAGGATCCCAGCAGAGCATACCAGCGAGCAGCTCGAGCGACTGCTCGGAAGCTTCCGCATAGATATGGCGCAGGGGCTTGCCTGGCGAGGGTGGCAGGCCGGCGATGTAGCGGCGCGCCTTCTCGGGCACGTGGCGCAGCTCGCTCTCGACGTTCGGCGTGCCGAGCACGTCGAGGATCGTCTGCAGCTGGTTGACGTGGTCGGATCCGGGGAAGAGTGGCTTGCGACCGAGCAGCTCTGCAAAGATGCAACCAACGCTCCACATGTCGACCGCCTTGGTGTACGTGTCGGAGGAGAGCACGATCTCGGGCGCGCGGTACCAGCGTGTCACGACGTACTCGGTCAAGAAGTCAAGGCAGTCCGACGGGTTGACGCCGCGCGACAGCCCAAAGTCGGTGATCTTCAGGTCGCAGTTCTCGTTGACGAGAAGGTTGGACGGCTTCAGGTCGCGGTGCAGCACATTGCACGAGTGGATGTACTTGAGACCGCGGAGCACCTGGTACAGAAAGTACTGCACGTGCTGGTCGGACAGGGGCTGCGGCGAGCGGATCACCTTGTGCAGGTCGGTGTCCATCAGGTGCGTGACGACGTACAGGTCGGAGCAGTCGGCCGAGCCGCACATGAGGTCACGGATGGAGATCACGTTCTCATGATCGAAGTGCAGCAGCAGCTTGATTTCGCGCAGCGTTCGCTTTGCCGTGGTCTCGTTCTTAAAGACGTTGCCAATCTTCTTGATCGCGACGAGGCTGCGAGCGGGGTCGCGCGTGTC
This sequence comes from Chrysochromulina parva, assembly GCA_002887195.1. Lineage (NCBI taxonomy): Eukaryota > Haptophyta > Prymnesiales > Chrysochromulinaceae > Chrysochromulina > Chrysochromulina parva. Next base: position 18,863 of record PJAB01000093.1, read on the forward strand.
GACCGCGGCGCACACTACGCCGTACGAACCGCAGCCGACGAACTTCTGGACGGCGTAGCGCTTGTCGACGGTGAAGTCAGTGCCACGCACGGTGCACGATACTGTGCCCGAGGTTGTCATGGTGGGATTGGAGCGGCGAGGGAGACGGGAGTGGGCGGCCGAGGCTGCGGTTGCTTGAGCTTGCGGTTGCCTGTGCAAGGAGCTGATGGAAAAGCTCATCAGAAGAAGTTGGTTCCTGCCGAGCCATGTCCTTGCCCAAGGCCTCCCAGCCCCTTGCCTTGCCCTGGGCGCGCACCAGTGGCGCCGGCTCGCTCGCCACCGGAGACGTCACCATCGCGCTGCTCGCATGCGGAAATGCCTCTTCGCCGACCGACATGCTGCGGCGGATGCTCTCCTTCCGCTCGCCTACCTACGACATGGTCGATGGCTGCGTGGTCGCACCACCGGGTGCAGCCTACGAGGTCGAGATCAAACTCCGCGAGCACGCGCCGCGTGCGGGCGCGTTGCGGGTCGTGCGCTGCACCATAGACGGCACGGAGGTGAACGAGCAGCTCGTGCTGCGCAGCTCGAGCACCGCCATCGTCGGGAAGTTTATTGGCTGGCTGCAGGACGAGACTGGCATGAAGCGTATCCACTTCACCTTCCCCACGAATGATCGCGAAAGCCTGATCCAGGTGGGCGTCTTCGAGGCTACGCAGATTGGCGCCGCTGGCAAAAAGCGCGCCGCGCCGAGCCCGCCCGCGTCGGCAACAGGCGCCTCGTTCGAGGGTCCGCTGGTGGACAGCGCGCGATACGAGCTCGGTGCACCGGTCGCCATCGGCACCGTGCGGTTTCGTGCCGCGCTGCCGCGATAGTGGCACGCACATAGTGTGGCACGCACATATTGGCATACGGCCCATGAGATGTGCGCATCAGCGCATGATGCACATGGTTGCCGCTGATTGCGGTGTCGGCAGATTGAGATTCCACAAACCGGACGCGGAGCGAGAGCACGCTGCACGCGAGAGTCCGCGCTGACGGTGTCACATCATCCTCATCTAGCGAAGTTCATTAGTCCTTGCCCTCTAGACTCACAGCGTCCAATATTCCAATATGCTAAATATACAATCTCAGCGGTACGTTCTAAAACAATCGTACATGATCGCGCCCGGGCGGTCCGGTGCACTGGTGACACGAGCTCGCGTCGCTCCGACTCCCACTCCGAGAGAGGCCTTTGGAGTTTGGTCGAGACCTCGAGGCTCGCCTCCTCCGTGCCCGCGCGCTACACTCGCACGTCCACTTTCTTCGGCTTCGCACGCATCGCGCTCGCATCGATCTGCGGGAGGAGCTCGCCTTTATTTGCGGCGTCCGAGTAGACGAGAAAGCTCACGGCGGGCGCGGCGACGTGCGTCAGCACAAAGTAACAGGTGCCCGCGAGGGCGGCGGACCACTCGAGGCCTTCGGGCGACATGTCGGAGAAGACGCCGATCTCCGTGACCCCGTGCGAGCCGATCGGACGGGCCGCCGCACCGTGCTTCAGGTGACACCACCCCTGACCGAGCTTGGCACCGATGCAGACCGAGGCGGCGATCACAGCGGCAGCACGCGACGGGCCTATCCAATGCCCGACCGACGTGGCAAGGTCGAGCGGCATCCAGAGAGCGAGGCTGCCGAAGAAGACGGCGGCGGAGCCAAAGTGCACGCTGGGCGTCTCTTGCTTGTTGCACATGCCCACACCCATCAGCCCAAGGCCCGCTAGCACCGAAAAGGCAAGCGCGAGTTTCGTCAGCCTGGGCCTGCCGGCGCGCGGCAGGCTGACAGCGGCGTAGTGGCCGAGCTGCGAGACGCCGATCATTGCGCCAGTCAGGCAGATGGCAAAGCGCGAGATCATGTTGCTCGGCTTGGCCACCCACAAGTCCGAGATGTACGGCCACGACACGCGTGGCTCGATGGTGCCCTGCGCGCAGGCGATGCCAAAGGTGAAGGCGAGAGTGACCAGACCGAAGCCGGCCGTTGCGAGTGCCATCGTCTGCACCGGCAGCGCGTACTGCACGCTATAGGAGCTCGGCACGGCGCCCTTGGGCGTCGTGTCGGGCGCGAAGCCGAAGCGGAGGCTCGCCCCCATGTGCTGCATCGCCGCCACAACCCACACGGCGATGGCGCCGGTGTCAAGGTACTCGAAGATCGCGAGCAGGTTGTCGCCGAAGTGCTTGCCCTGGTGCACGAGCAGCGAGCCCACGAGCGCTCCCGTGTCGAGGAAGCGCACCTTGGACGCGAGCGACAGCGCGATCGCGGCGTGCACCGCCGTGCGAGTGGCCCAGCCCGCGGTTGAAAAGTGGCCGTGCAGCGACAGCGTGATCATGTACATGTCGTAGCACGCGAAGAAGGTGATGGCGGACGCGGTGTGGACGTCTCTGTTGCCCATGCACGTCGGTTCGTTGTCCGACTCGCACACGGCACCAACGACCGCGAGGCACGTGGCGCCGACCATCGCCATGCCGGCGAGGAGCTTGGGCGAGATGCACTCATGCGGCTGAGCAGGGGAGTAGTAAGGGATGGCGGCGAGAGGGTAGAGCGCCAGCCCCGTCAAGCTCAGCACGATGCGCGAAATGTAATTGCCCGGGATGGGCACGAACGTGCCGCTCAGCATGGGCAGGAAGGCGGCGCCCTCGACCACGGAGAGCGTGTAGGTAGCAGCGAGCGAGGCCAGCACCATGGCGCACACGAAGTGGCCGAAGGTGGGCGCTCCAATGGAGAGGACTGGCATGGAAGAGGGCGCCCGCACCAGCGCGTCCACACAACTTCCCTCCAACTCTTGCTTCGTGATTCACAACAGGAAGACTTGCCGATGACTTTACACAGCCTAGGTTTACATGTACTTTTCACATTGGCGACGAGGTCTTTGCGTGCATGAACACAGAGGCCGTCGGCATGAGTGACGCGCCAGACGACGAGCTGGCCGAGCAGGAGGGCTATGACGAGCACGACTATGACGCCTACGACGGCGACGAGCCGTACGACGAGGGGATGCCCTACAAGCCTCCCGGATCGGAAGGCAAGGAGACGAACCTCTTCGAGGCCAATGTGCCCAAAGCATTCCTAATACCCGAGCGGCTGCGCGACAAGCCATATGAGCTCATCGAAGCGGCCAACGACTGGCACTACGCTATGATGAACGACCATCCGCGCAACGAGTTCTACCGCGACTGCCTCCGCCGCGTCGTGACGCCCGAGTCGATCGTGCTCGAGATCGGAGCGGGCTCGGGCCTGCTCTCGATCATCGCGGCCTCGCTCGGTGCCAAGGCCGTGATCGCCATCGAAGCGAACCGCCACCTGGCCAACGTGGCGCGCGAGATCATCCGGCGCAACGGCTTCGAATCGCGCATACACATCATTAACAAGATGTCGACCGAGTGTCAGCCGGAGGAGGTCGCCGCATATGGCGGCACGCCGACTGTCTTGCTCTCAGAGATCCTGGGCACTCTGCTACTGGGTGAGTCGGCGCTGCACTACGTGATGGACGCGCGTCAGCGCCTCGTCGCGCACAACGCCGCCGTCGTGCCGCGCGCCGGCTGCCAGTTCGCCACGCTCGTCGAGAGTCAGGACATCGAGTCGATCACGTCGGTGAGAGCCTCTGATAGCCTCTGATGGCCTCTGATGGCCTCTGATGACCTCTGATGGCCTCTGATGACCTCTGATTGCCTCCCTCATCAGGTGCGCTCGTGGGAGGGTATCGATCTCGGCTGGTTCAACACGCTTCAGGACACGACCTCGATGGTCTTCACCAAGCAGTACGGCTTCCGCTTCTCCTCGTGCCACTACCGCGAGCTCGCCGCACGACAGGCAGTGCTACACGTCGACTTTGCGTACGACGTAGTTGGCTTGTGGCGCGGAGAGATGCGCCAGCGCGTGCAGGCGACCAAATCGGGCAAGGTGCATGCTATTCTTGCCTCGTGGGAGGTGTATGACTCTTCTCCGGTGGCTGGCGCTGCCGCCCTCGACGCCTGCGCCGCCAGCGGAGCAGACAGCAGCATCAGCAGCAGCAGCAGCGGCGGCGGCGGCGTTGGCGGCGGCTCGCTGCCACCAGCGCCGCCACGCCCCTTGGTCGCGACGATGTCGACCCATCCGGATGCGACGCTCGATAACTTCCCGCGCGACATGCAGTGGGGGCAGGGCCTGCAGCTCATCGAGGACCTCTCGCAGGCCGCCGCGGGCATGGCGCCCGCGCCCTTTGTGGTGACCGAGGGCGAATGGCTCATACTCGTGACGCGCTACTCGGCTGATGGCGTCACACTGCAGTTCCAGCTCGAGAGAGACATCCCGCGCGCCGATTAAGGTTCGTCACGCTGCAGTCCCCGACAGCTGGGTCTCGTCACGAGTGACGCGTGAGCAGAACTGCGCGGAAGACGGCTGCGACGTTGCTTGCGGCGTGGCGCGCGAGAGAACCTGATCACGTGCGAACACGCGCACCACAGCGGAACCTCTCGCCATCTTGCCGCGCGAGCGTTGCGTGACAGTGCGGGTGGGGACGAGGCGAGCACCATCGAGCCGCGTGTACTTAAACGGGCGTCTGTATCTCGAGCCTCTCGAGTTCTGTGTGGTATGCCCCGCGTTGCAACGTTGCAAGCCGCCGGGGCGTTTTGTATACATGTTGCGGCCAGTCGACAGCTGCTCCCCACTTTGAGGACTGTTGTGGCCGGCTCGACGTTGTGCCGTCGCTGTGAACGACGAAAATTTTCTTGTTCACGCGCGAGACGCGTCATGAGATGCTCGTGCCCGACGACTCGTCCATGATTGAGTCGCTCAAAGCGGCGGGCAACGAGCAGCTGAAGGCGGGAAAGCTCCCGGAAGCATTGACGAGCTACACGGCGGCGCTGGACAAGGATCCTGAGAAGAAGCACGCCGATGCGTCCGCACTGCTCGCCAACCGCGCGCTCGTGTACCTCAAGCTGTCGCAGCCAGAGAAGAGCAAGGAGGACTGCACGGCCGCGCTCGCGATCAACCCACGCTACGGCAAGGCGTACTACCGCCGCGCGCAGGCATGCGAGGCGATGAACAAGCTCGCCGACGCCTTCAAGGATGTGCGCATGCTGATGCAGCTCGAGCCGACGAACAAGGAGGCAGTCCAGCTCGCAGCGAAGCTGAAGCGCGCCATGGAGGAGCGCGCGGCGAAGAGCGACCTGTCGACGCCCACGCAGGCCGTGGAGATGCTGCGTACGGCCGCAGCCGGCAGCGACGACCAGTTGCAGGCTGCAGGCAAGCTCTCGCGTATCGCGGAGGACGGCGGCCGCTCTGCAGAGCTGGTGCACGCGGGCGCGGTCGAGGTGCTCGTGCAGCTGCTGCCGAGCGAGGTAGCGAAGGCCGCGGACATATCGATGCCGATCGTGGGCCTCGCCATCGAGGCGCTCGACCGCATGTCTGGACCCGAGGACAAGGCACAGTCGGAGGTGCTCAAAGCGATGACGAAGGCCCAAGGAGGCAGCGCGATTGGTCGCTTGCTCGGGGTCGCGACGGCCGCGGCCGAGGCGGGCAAGGAGCTGGGCGAAGCGGATGCCGAGGCGGCCGCCGCGGCCATCGCGCACGGCCTCCCACCGGCGCCGCCAAAAGAGCCCGATCGCGTCAAGAACCTGCTGCTGACGGCGCGTCGCTCCCTCTCCTTGCTTGCGAGTGCCGCCGGCTGTCGCTCGGCGCTCGGCACGCAGGATGCGCAGGGGATGCTTGTGGTGAGTCTGCTGCCCTTTCTGCGCCACCACGAGTCGAGCATCGCGCGTGCCGGCCAGGACGGCCTCATTCGAGTCGTGGATAAAGATAAGGAGGCGGCGAGTGCGGTGCTTCCACAGGTCTTCAAGGAGCTCATCTGGCTGCTCGGTGACGAGGAGTCACAGCAGCACAAGATGGCGCTCGGGGTGCTCTCGGTGCTCATGGCGAAGATTGGGGGCTCCAAGGATGGCAAGGAGGAGGGCGAGAACACCCCCGCTCTCTCGAAAGTGTGCGAGTCCGTACTCTCGCCCATCCTCAGGTGCGTGCCCATAGGGGTACTCCATGACTGATTGCATGCTGATTGCCTCCCTCATCAGGTGCGTGCCCACTCGGAGCATGGGGGTACTCCATGACTGATTGCATGCTGATTGCCTCCCTCATCAGGTGCGTGCCCACTCGGAGCATGGGGGTACTCCATGACTGATTGCATGCTGATTGCCTCCCTCATCGAGTCCGTACTCTCTCCTATCCTCAGATCCGATCACGTCGAGTGGGCCGAGCACGTGGCCGCCGTGCATGGCGTGACTGCAGTCCTCGAGGTCAACAAGGAGGTCGGCGCGAATCTTCTGCGCCAAGAGTCCATCTTTTGGTCCCTGGCCGAAGCGGCCGATCTGGACGATGAAGACCTCCAAAAGTCGCTCGCGGAGATCTACGCGCACGCTGCGAGTGACCAGTCGCAATTCCGGGACAAGGCTGGCGAAGAGCCCATTAAGAACTTGAAGACGATGCTCAAATCGACCAAGCCGCGCGTACGCTGCCGCGCGTGCGTCGCGCTGGCCAAGACGGCGCTCATCCACCAGAGCCACCGAGTGACCATCAACCCGACGGGCAAGCTGCTCACGGCGACGCTCGGGTTGCTCGAGGCCAAGGTGAGCGCGTCCGAGTGCGTCTGAGTGCGTCTGAGTGCGTCTGAGTGCGTCTGATTGGATAGCCTCAACTTGCGTCATTGCCTCGACGAGCCTCGACGTGCCTCAACATGCATCAACGTGCCTCAACGTGCCTCAAAGTTGCTTCTGATGGCCTCTGAGCGCATCGGATGGCCTCTAATTGAGTTGCCCTGAGCGCTTCTGATTGCGTCCCTCATCAGGTGGCGCCCTCGGTGCACCGATGGGCAGTCGAGGCTTTCATGTACCTCACCATCTTACCCGACACGAAGATGTTCCTAGTCGAGCAAGGCACCTCATTTGGCTCCCTCACCGCCCTCTCCCAGTCCATCGCGTCAGAGCCTTCTCTCGGCTTCTCTCTCCTCTCCTCCTTCCGACGGTGAGTGCTTCTGAAGGACCACTGATGACCACTGAGGACGGCCTCCGGTGACCACTGATGATGACCTCTGATGATGGCCGCTGATTGCCTCCCTCATCAGGCTCGTGTCGCCGCGCGAAAAGTCGGACGACCAGAAGCGACTTGAGGCCGAAATGGACAAGGCGCAGATCGAGCAGATGAAGCAGCTGGCCGCCGGCGGACTCGGCGCACCGCCCTCCGAGAGGGAAGACGACCCGGCCATCCTCACCAAGCTCGCCCACAGGCTCGTCATGGACGATGCCGTCCTCGTCGTCGCCGAGGCGCTCGCCCAGTCGAAGAGTGAATCCCTCCACCGGCCCGCGGCTGACGTGCTGCTCGCCATGGCCACCGAGCCGGACGCGCGCGGCAAGATCGTGCAGCAAGGCGGCTTCAAGGCGCTATGTGGGCTCACCTTGAGTGAGGACGCGAAGACCGCCAGCGCGGCAGCTTGGGCGCTCGCGAAGGTAGGCCTCTCTCCCGATGACCTCTGATGGCCTCTGATGACCTCTGATGACCTCCGAAGACCTCTGATGACCTCCGATGACCTCTGATGACCTCCGATGATGACTTCTGAGTGCATGTGAGTACATCTCGATTGGTTCCCGGAACAGGTGGGCATCTCGATCAACCCGGCGCTCTATCCGCGTCGCACCGGTTCAGGGCCCGAGGCGATGGTCAAGCCGATCATCAAGCTCATTGATGATCTGAGCCATGAGCTGAGCACATTCGAGGCATGCATGTGCCTATGCAATCTGGCGACTGTGGACGATCTCAAAGAGAAGATCGTCAAAGAGAAGGGGTGGCGCGCGCTCGAGATGGCGCTCACCTCCGAAAACCCGCTCGTGCAACGCGCCGCGATTGAGGCCATGTCCAACCTTGTCTCCCACGACGAGATCGCCCAAAAGTTCACCAGCCCTACCTCGACGGCCACCAAGGTCTTCGTAGGCTTCTGCGGCTCGGATGACGTCAAGTCGCAGATCGCCGCCGTGGGCGGCATCGCAACTCTGCTGGGCTGGCAGTCGCCTGAGATCGGCGGTAGCCTCCTGCAGGCTGGTGTGCTCGAGCCTCTCGTCGAGATTGCCCTCATCTGCGAGGAGCCTGGTCTAGTCCATCGCGCGGCCGCGGCGCTCCAGCGCCTACTCACCAGCTCGACCGAGGCGATGATCGGACCCGAGGGGGGGACAGTGAGTGCCAAGCATGGCCTCTGATGACCTATGATGACCTATGATGACCTATGATGACCTCTGATGACCTCTGATGACCTCTGATGACCTATGGTGACCTATGGTGACCTATGATGACCTATGGTGACCTATGATGACCTATGATGACCTATGATGACCTCTGAGTGCGTCTCGTCGAAATCGAGTGCCTGCCTAATTAGGTACCTGAGCATGCTGTCCTGGCGCTCGGGGCCCTCTCGCACCTCGCCTCTAACTGTCGCGTGGCGCCAGCCGCTAAGGCCGCGAAGGACGCGCTCGAAGTGCTCAACAGGACGCGGCCCGACATGCGACCACCTCCACCAGAGCTTGTCGCTGAGGCCATCGCACGGCTTCAGGAGGAGCATCAACGACGGGTGGCCGAGCAAGAGGCCGCCGACGCCGCTGCCGAGGCTGAGGAGGCGGCGGCCAAAGCCGAGGCTGAGCGCAAGAAGGCAGCTAAGGTGATTGCATGTGGTTGGTTGATTATGATTGAGTGTGGTTGAGTATGGTTGATTATGATTGATCTGATCCGTATCTCACTCTTGGCATCGGTGCTCAGGCTGAGAAGGCCAAGGCAGCGAAGGCGCTCGCCGAAGGCTTTCCCGCTGGCGAGACGACACTAGGCGAGATGGCGCCCGTCATCGAGGAGGCGGATGACGATGAGGACGACGATGATGGGGAGGTGATCTGATCGTGCGCGGCTCGATTGCGTGTCTCGATTGCGCGGCCGATAAGGCTGCGGGGCGACCCGCGAAATCATGCCTCAATCATTGCCAGCGTGAAGGTGTGGCCCCTGGCGCCGTCCGCCACGTGCGCATGCGTACCGCTGCCCGCAGTGACGATGTGCGTTGTCTGGACCGCTGCGCGCAACGCCCCGGTTTTCGTTTGGGGTGCGGTGCGGGCTGGGTCCTGGAATACGCCTGTGGATGCGGCGTGCGACGCGACGCGCGAGGGCGGTCGCCGCGGCTCGTCGCGGTCCCAGGCGGGCGGGGTGTGTGCGCGCAACATAGCGTAGTCACACTTTGAAATAGTGCGTGCACGCATTGGCCAGCTGTTCCGCTTGCGGCGCGGAGTGAGTGTTCGTTTTAACATCAATAAACTGTTTTGATGCAGAGCCAGCCTGGCCTAGGAGGCATGAGTCTCAGTCTACTCTAATCCGTATGTGCCTTGTCATGTGGATGCACGACAGTCGCATCATCCTGCGGGCGAATAGCACACTGTAAGAGACTTGCAAGTCTAGCATATTGCAAGGGCTGGCCAGCATAGTTCTTGGTGTGCCAGGATCAGAGAGTGGTTGCCTCAGTCCTATCACTGCTTCAATTGGATAGCGTCACAGACCCGCCGAACGTGAAGTTACTTGGCTAAGGTTGCCGCTCGTGTGCTCATAGACTTCCTCATCGGTACCACAGAGATTTCGGGTGCTTGCGCGCTAAAGGAGGTGCACCGCGTGCACTCTCGCGCACACCTGTCACTTGTCAAGAGCCGACGTGCGCCGTGCGAGCGACCGCCATCGAGCGGCGCCACGTGGGCGTGTGTGAGGATAGTCGATGGAACGTGAATTACGGATATTGGAAAATACATTTCATGCACGGGAAGTTCACGGACTGTTCACGGTGAGAAAGCCCGCGGACCCCGCGGGCCGCCTTTTTGTGCATTGGCGACGCCACATATCATGTTCACTGATGACAAACGGGTCGTCTCGCTGCGCGGCAAGTCTAACAACGACTGCGGTACCGATGGGTGCCGTGCTCTGGGCAACCTGCCACGCATCTATGGTCAGCAACTGCCCCATTCATCCCCAACGTCTGCGCCGCCGCCGTCCACTCTCACCATCGGCGAGACGCTGTACACCATGTATCACGGCAATATTCTGCTCCAGAACCTTGCTGACGGCACGCCAGGCCCGGCTGTCGGGAGCTTGGACAGTTCGGGTTCCGTCACGCTCGACGAGGAGCTCGCAGCGGGCGAATGGGTAGGAGAGCTGCTCACAGCCACCACGATTCGCCGGGAGGTGCTCCTCAACTGGCCTTCGGTGCCCGCTTCAATACTCGAGTCCATCCGCAACGGTGGTGCATCGCAGTGGTGCGACGCAATGGACGCAGCTTCTGTCGCGCGCTGCCGCGCCGCAGTTGAGCAGCTCGACGTCGATGGGGGGCTGCGCAGGCGTAACCACGCGCAGGCCTCAACCACCCGTGGCGACCGCGTGGGCTTCGTGCGGCTCACCGACGAGGGCGACGGCGATGACGATGACGATGATGGCAACGCGCCGTGCCCGCCCGAGCTGCGCCGTGGCTTCGAGCTTTTGGAGAGCGTGGGCGCACAGCTCGAGGTCGTGCTGGGCTGCGGCCGTTTACTCGTGCCACGCCTGGGCATGGTGGCTGTGTATGACGATCCTCGGTTCGGCTACGTGCGCCACATGGACAACGAGCGCGTCCCGGCTTCTCGCAGCACCGACGGCATCGAGTCGGCCGCACGTGGCAGCAGCTCGAGCGCACCAGGCTGTGAACGACACTGTGAACGACAGGGCCTCGGAACCGGCGAGCAACGAGACGTTGAGCAGTGGCGTAACTACCGTGTGCTCACGGCGATCCTGTACTTGAACGCGCCTGATTGGAGCGCCGACGATGGCGGCATGCTGCGTTGCTATGCGCCCGATGCGCCGCCAGGCGCCCCTTGCACCGTCGAGGTTGTGCCCCACGGTGGGACAGTTGTTGTCTTCCCTAGCTGTACAGTCCCGCACGAGGTCTTTCCCGCGCGGAGGCCGCGGTACGCGATCACGCTCTGGTTCGTGTCGGCGGCGCTGCTCCGCGACACGCCAGAGGAACGTGCCGCCGCCGCTGCCGCCACGCTCGTCGACGCCGCTGCTCGGCGCAAGCGCGCGCGCGCTGTGGCTGCGGCAGCGGACGCCAAGGCAGAGCGCAAGCGGCAGCGGCCGCTCCCGTCAACGCCGCCACCGACCCCGTCGTCGCCTGCCCCACCCAACACTGCGCACCTTGCGGCCGTGTGGGAAGCCGCCGCGCGGTGTGAAAGCCAGGGCGGGGCCTTTAGCTTCGGCTTCGGCCCTTGAAGCTTGACCACGGACGCGGTGACCGGCGCGTCACCTGTGACCGTCGTATTCGATTATTGTTTTATTGAGAGCGGAGTTGGCTATGATTCCTACGCTATGTTTCTAACTAATTTACGTTAGCGTTCCGACGTTCGGTCCGGGTTGCGCCGAGAGCTCGCCGTGCGCGCCTCGGTCGCCCCCCCGGCGCCCCCCCCTCGCGCCTCGCCGCTCGCGGCGGCCGGCGCGGTCCGACGCCCGGTTCCCGTCCGGCGCGCGTCGGTCGACGGTGCACGGTCCCCGATCCGGCGCGGGTCCGAACCGGTCCGGGTGCCGCGCGGCGGGGCCCGGCGTGTCCGTGTACCGTGATGCACCGTCAAATAAATATAAGCGCTTCCCGGAGCGGAGTTCCGGAGAGCGCCGAGAGCCGAGTCCGCGAGAAACACCAGTCACCACGGCGGTGCACGGACGGAGTGAGAGTGAGCACCGTCATTTCCGCGTCTACAGACTACACCGTTTACCTACACTTCAATTTCGACTCTGGCGGCGTGGCGGCGGCGGTGGCGTGATGGGTGGCGTGATGGGTGGCGTTCGTTCCACCGCGGCAGTAGTAGTGCTTGCAGCGCTCGTGACCGAGGTGACCGGTACAGCGCCCGCGGCCGAGGTGCCCGGTACAGCGACCCTCGCGCCGCCCTTCGTGGCGCCGAGCTGCCCAAGCTGCCCACCAAGCTGCGCATGCGCCTCGTCGCTCTTGCCCCAGCACGTGCCAAACCAGGTCTCGAGCTGCCACAGGCCAAACCAGCCGTTGACGAACAGCAAGAGCGCCGTGACGAGCAGTGTAATGCAGCCCGCGGCAACCCAGAACCCTGTATTCTCGCTGTCTTCGTCGTCTGCGGAGGAGACGAAGATGGTGGCGGGAAGGTTCATGCCAAAGAGGTTCAAAAAGAGATTGCCCAGGCCGAGCGTAGTGGCGGAGGCGGTCAGCACGCCTCGTCGAGCCTTTAGCCGGTTTTGCGCGCTGTCGAGCCGGAACGAGACGAACTTTTCGGTGCCCTCGATGGCGTATGTGAGCACCTCGAGCTCGGCCACCGTCGCACCCACCTCCTGCAGGTACGACTCGAGGATCACCTCGACCTCCTCGTGGTCGTGCAGGTCAGCCTCTGGGAGATCGCCATCTGCGTTCTCGACGAAAAGGAGTATGCGCGAGAGGTACATGGCCTCCATGTCCTCGTTCGCGTCGAGCACCTCTTGCAGCTCCTCCTCGAGCGCCATCGACTGCCCCAGCAGCTCGCGCACCTGCTGCTTCAGCCTCCGCACGTGGTCGAGCTGCCGGGCGCTCGCCGCCACTTGCGTGCCCGTCACGCTGCGCCGCAGCGCCAGCAAAGCGCGCTGCACCGCCTCAGTGAGCGCCGTCTGCCGCTGCGACAGATCACCACAGACTGTCATTAGCACCGCCTCCAAGGCAAGGAATTCGAAAGACGAGCCCGTCTCCTTGCCTTCGGCTAAGCTGGCTAAGCTGCTGCTAGCCCCCTTGTCTCCTCGGTGCAAGCCGCTCCTAAGGATAGAGCTGGACGGTGTGTGGAGGAGCGTAGAGAGTTCGGGCTCGGAATTGCTCCTCTGAAGGGGAAAGGGCTTCGATGGCGAGGGCAACGAGTTCTCTTCGAGCTCTGAGCTATGCAGAGGGGCAGAGCCTAACGACGAGTGAACGGCCACCTCGGAGACGGGAGCGGTCCGTGTTGCAGCGAGGTTTCTGTGGAGGGCTCCCAGGATCTTATCGAGTGGGCTGCCGTTGCTCGTGCTCGCAAGGTTTGGAGTGAGATGTGGAGGCAGCATGCAGAATAGCGCGTCGGGCGTGACGATCACACGCAGCTCGGAGCGTCCAAATGCAACGATGATGCAGCCCGTGCGCACAAGGATTGTTGGCTCAAGCCGAGTGGCGAAAGCTGGATCGATCTTGCGAATGTCGCGTGGCGTCACAAAGGTCACCTTCAGTTTGCTTTGGTTTGCAGGCGACTGCAGCACAGCGTACGGACCGTTGATCTCATCGATGAGGGCCTTGCGGGGGATATTCATGATAGTGGGGAGGTCGTCGGGTGGCTTGCTCCTGGAGAACTGGAGCACCCTCAACTTCGCCGCGACTGCGGCTGGCATGTTCGCGGGGAGGAGAGGGTGCAGGAAACTAAGCCAGGCAGGCGAAATTACATCCCTCATCAAGGGGCGCGCCGGGCGCCGGCGCGCCGCGCCTCCGCGCCTGCCGGGCAGCTCGCGGCAGCGCCCCCGCTCTGTCAGGAAACGAAACGGCCTGGAAACCCGGCCCGGAGAATGGTAAGGTCGATGGCATTTTCATTCCGGTTTCCGGACCGTTACACTTACAGTTTATTACAGTTTCAGACACACAACAACTGCGACAACACACCATCATGTCAGTCACAACAGCAACACAAGCAGCCTGCTTGTGTTGCATTCTTCACCCGGCCGATCCCATGGTATGGTATCGATATAGACGCTCGGCGGGCCGCAAACAGCGAGGGATAATGCGCCTTTGCGCAGCGATGCCTCGGAGGTTAACTCGGAGGCGGCCGGTATGCTAGGGCTTACCGTTGCCAGCATGCTCGAGGAAGTTTTGCTGCAGCAAGGCGGTGTGGCTCAGGTGACGCATGCGCAGAGCGGCGGTCATTGCCGACAGGCCGTCGCTGCAGCACAGGCAGAGGACCTCGCGCGAGGCCGATCGCGCCATGGTCGGCGCTGCCGCTGCCGGAGCGGCGCCGCCACGCGAGCCGTCGTCGCGCGTTCCTGCTGGGCTGCAGCCGTCCGATGAGTCGTCGGACAGGCCTGATGAATCGGCTGATGAATCGGCTGATGAATCGGCTGATGAATCCGCGTGCATGAGCAGTTTGGGCGCGGCGCTCGTCGAGAGGCCTAAGTCGAGGAGCACGCACCCCGTGCGCACATACTGGGCCGCAACTACGTCAGGCCGGCGGGCGCCGATCAGGAGCACGTCGGCGTGCGGCAGCTCGGTGCGGACCGCGTCGACGGGCTGGTCGTCGCCGAGACACGTGACGCGACAGCCCGACGCCTCGAGCGAGAGCGCCAAAGGGAAGCTCAGTAGCGGCGGCACGCTGAGCAGCAGCACATGCGGCACCTCGGAGATACGGCTGGCCGTCTTGTGCGATGACTTGGGTGGCGACTTGGGTGGCGACTTGGAAGGAGCGGCGACGGGTGGGAGAACATTGAGCGAGCGCAGCACCTCCTCGATCGCCGCGGCGATGCACGGTCCGGCCGTGAGCTCGGAGCCGTTTGGAAGTCGGCCGATACTCGCCGCCTTGAGCCCATCGATGTCCTTGTCGTCAGCGATGGCGTGCACCAGGCCGCTAGCATCGAGGTGTGCCGGCAGCGGCAGCTGCAGCACGATGCCGTGGCAGTTATTGTCACTGTTCAGGCGGCCGATAATGTGCAGCAGATCTTCCTGTGTCGTCTCCTCGGACAGCCGCTGCACGTCGAGCAATGCGCCCGAGACGCGCGCCGCCGCGACGGTGCTCAAGGTGTACGACACCGCCGCAGGATGCTGGCCCACTAAGAGCAAGGAACAGCTGGGCTCGCTCAATCCGTGGTCTGGAAGCATGCGGCCGATCTCTTTGAGCTCGCCAAGCATGTGCCTGACGAGAACGCTGCAAATTCCAGCGAGATACTCGTCGCCCGCATAGGGGAGGGGCAATCGGGCCGCCATGAATGAGGCGGGCACGCACGGGACCGCCGCTGTGCCCGAGGCTGCACAGGAGTACCCCATCAACTCAGATTTTTTGTCGCCGCATCGGAGAAAAATGCTTCGCAAATTTCCCGAAGTAGAATGACGAATCAGGAACCTTTTGCCGAATTCTTTGATTGCGTTTTTTCCGAACTTCATTACTAATGTACCATTTTTCGAGTCCATTCAACACGAGCGAGACGTGCGTGGAATCCAGGCCTCCGAAGGCATCTGTTGAGTCACGTTTACACCCCCGACTCCCCCCTCCCCCTTCTCCCCCTTGCGGTCTTCGCCCGTGTGTTCGCGCAAGTTCCCGCCGGCGGTAACGAAAATGAGCGCCGCCTCTGCCGCGGTGCTGGACGACGCAAAGCTCTTGATGCACGAGATCTATGCCGCTCTGGTGATCGCCAGCACCCTCGGGGAGGAGATCCGCGCGCTCGAGGACGAGCGGATCGTCCACGTGCACACCTCGCCGCAGGCAGAGCGTGCAGCAGTCCGGGTTGCAAACGAGGCCGCCGAGTTGCTCAAGGCGGCGGCTGCCGATGCCGAGGCCATGGAGCAAACTGCGGCGGACGCCTTGCAAGCCGCATTGCGCGAGCGCACCCTCCGCATGCGGCAGGCCTCGAAGCTGCGCGTGCTGCAGACCGAGAACACCTCTGTGCCGGCACTGCTTGCAGAGCTCGACGCGGAGCGCAAGCGCGGGCATCAGCGCGAGCGCGCGTTGCGCGAAGCGCAGGTCAAGGCGCAGCAGGCAGCCGAGCGACAGGTGGCCGCCTCGCACGGTCTGAAGTCCGAGCGGCAGGCGGCGCTGCGCCAAGCGCGCGCACTTGGCGCTCGGCGGATGGCCAGCCTCGTCAGGCAGGACGCGGCGCGCGCGATGGCGCACAGCTTCACAAGCTGGGCGGCCAAGGCGTCGGTCGGCCTGAACAGCTTCCACCCGGAGTCGCTCGTGCCGGTCGCGCACGTCCTGCCGCGGACTCGCGCCGCCCTTGCGGACGGCCACGAGCAGCTACGGCGTGCGCTGGACGGGAGTCTCGCCGAGGGCCGGCGGCTGCGCGTGCACGTGGCACAGCTGGAGGCGGCGCTTGTCGTGCAGCACAGCCAGCAGATGGCCCTCCAGCGCGCCGCCGAGCGTGCCGCCGAGGCGTCGCACGCGCTGCTCGCGGAGCGGCGCGCCTGCGCAGCGCTGCGCGCTGAGACAGCGGAGTTGCGCGCCGTGATGGCGGGCCGGCTTGTGGTTGAGGAGGGCGGAGGAGGCGGTGGCGGTGAGCACCTCCTCGACGGGCGGCTGGTACGGGTGGGCAGCTAGACGCCCCCATGCGGGATCCAGCGTCCAGCACTGGGGGCATTTGTCAAATGCCACATTTGTCGTTTCGACCTTTCGCGCTTTAGGTACTTGTAGTCTTTATCTAAGGAACAAACTCCCTGGGGAAATGCTCTGAGCAGTGCAGGGCCAAGGGGATCATGCTGCGCGGGGCGGCGCCAATTGGGCGGCGCTCGGCTCCTGTAAAACAGCCTTAGCTCAGATGTATCATGTTTGTGCATCTAGGACCATCTAGGTGATAGGCTAAACGCCTTTCCTCCTTGGTAGGCTTTCGTCAGTCACACCCCCAAAAATCAGCGCATTCACAGGAGGGGCGTTCTCGTTCACAACGGCTCAAAAGAGGAGAAGACCCTTGCGCATCGCGTTCAGCCCGTGCACGGATTCATGCCTCGTGTGCGTGCTGGTGCCGCGCTGGGCGACGACGAGGAGTGCATCGTCGAGGGCCGCGTCATCGAGTCGACGCCGTTGACGCTACCCGCGTTCGTGCTACAATCGGCCACCAAGATAGTCACCGTCTCGATCCGTAAGGAATCGGCAACGACGCGCATCGGCATCGGCCTTGCGCCTGAAGAGCCGGACCGTGCGATTGTCAACACGACTGCGCCCGGCACGCCCGCGTCGATGCCGCTCGCTTCCGATTCATCCGTCGCGCCCATCCAGATGTACGACGAGCTGCTCGAGATCAACGGCGAGCCAGTCGAGAGTGCAGTGCACGCGGTCAAACTCATCCGCGAGGCGCCGGCGGGCGAGCTCGTGATCCGCAAGCGTCAGTGCCCCGAATCGGCTCAACGCGCGACGATCTTCGTGCAGGCCATATGGCGCGCGTACTGGCCGCGCCGTGACAGGCTCGTGCGCCGCGTGCTCGTCAAGCCGACGCAGGCTACGATGCTCGGCCTGGGCTTCTCTCCCGACTTTAGCGAGCACTCGGTGATCAAGAGCATCAAGGAAGGTGGGCTCGCGGCGCGTACGCTCACCGCGGGCGACCGTATCATGCGCATCAACGGGCGCGAGTGCACCGCGCCCGCCGAGGCGGCGAGTCTGCTGCGCCAGATGGTGGGCCACATCGAGATGCATCTGGTGCCCGCTGCCGAGGTCGACTTGCATGAGCTCGAGGCCCTCGAGTCGCAGGCGCGGGCGGAGCGCCAGGCGGAGGCGGAGACGGCCCGCGTGGCCGCAGAAGACGAGGGCGAGGGCGAGGACGGCGACGAGCTCGATGAAGACGATGACGACGACGACGACGACGACGCCGACGACCAGCGCGCCTATGGCGACGGTCGTTATCTGCCGCGCGCGGCCCATGTGCATGCAGGGCACCCCACCGACGGCCCTTCGCCGCCTGCCGCCCGCCGGCTGCCAGCGTCGCTAGGAGGCATGCGAGGCATGAACGGGGGTCCACCTCTCGCTTCTGGCAGAAAGCCCGAGGGCTGGCGCGACTGGCTCAAGCAACGGCGCTCAGCGGCGGCCGTAAAGGCGCGCGACGCATCCGACGTCGAGCAGCAGATGACCCAGCGCATTTAGACGCACGAGGAGGAGTGCATGCAAGACTGAGAGGCACATAGGCGTGTACGGAACCTGGCTGCGATGCGCGAGATAAGGGGAGTGCACGAGTGGCCACACGCACGCCGCGGCGGACTGCAGATCGCGGATGCCACCGGCGGGGTTCCGTGTGGGTTGACAACATGTGTGCGCACACTGTAAAGTTTTTGGTCCAAATTGCGGCATGCATGTGACGAATAGTTCAACGAAACAAGAAATTCCGATCGCGAGCCCTGCAGACGACGATACGATATGGCGGCCTCGCCCAGCACGCAGCCCTCAGGCGGCCTGTGCTCCGTGTCCGAGGGCGTTTCGGAAGCCATCTCGCTCTCGCGCTTCAAGCAGGCTCTTCTGGGAGTTGTGCACGAGAACGGCCTGCTCGAGCAGCGCTCGCAAGACCTTGAGCTTCGCCTGCAGGAGGAGGTCGAAGCAGCGAAGACACGCCAGGCGGAGCTTGCCGACATGCAGCGGCGCCTCGATGAGGCGACGCGCAAGGAGGAGGAGACTGACCAGCGCACGGCAGCGCAGCACAAGGCGGCCGAGGACGAGCGCTCGCGACACGAGCTGCAGCAGAAGCTCACCAGTGACAAGGCCAAGGCTGCGCAAGCCAAGCTGCAGCAGCAGGGCCAGCAGCTCTACTCGCTCGAGGAGCAGCTGCGCGCTCGCACCGCCGAGGTGAGCCGGCTACGCCTCGAGCAGGAGGAAGCTGAGGACCTGATCTCCACCTTCCGCGCGCGGATCGAGGAGGTTAGCCGCGTGATCGAGGCGACCGCACGGGCGGAGCACGCATGCAAGGACGCCATCGGCGGCGTGCGCAAGGACCAGGAAGCGATGCGCCACCAGCTGCAGGCCGTTGAAGCAACTCAGCGTGCGGCCGCACCGCGCGCGCATCTCGAGCAGCGCCTCAAGCTCGCGCTACGCGAGGTGCAGCAGGCGCGCGACGCCGCAGCAGACAAGGAACGCGCGCACGCGGCCAAAGAGGCTGAGCTCGCGGCGACGCACGCGACGCTCGCGCGCACGGCCGAGGCCCTCAATGGCACGCAGGCGCAGGCAAACGCAAGCCACATGCGCGAGCTCGGCGCACACGCGCAGCGGCGTGCGGCCGTCGAGCAGCTGCAGAAGGCGCAGGCCAGCTCGCTGCGTCAGGCCGAGAAGAGCGAAGGTTTGATGTGGCAGCTCGCGCAGGGGAAAGCAGTGACACAGCTACTGCTGCGCGAGCTCGCACATGCCGACGCAAACGCGCACGAGGCCGGTGCGAGCCGTGCACACGACATGCTGAGTGCAAGATGCCGAGTGAATGATGTTGATGAGTGCATGATGAGTGCATGCTGAGTGCATGCTGAGTGCATGATGAGTGCATGCTGAGGGCATGCTGAGGGCATGCTGAGTGCCCGCCTCATCAGGTGCAAGCCGTGCACACGACATGCAGTCCGCAACCGAGCAGGTGCGCGCGATGGAGCGCCGTCTCGACACCAAGGAGCGTCTGCTGGCCGAAGCGCATCGGGAACTTGACGAGGCGCGCGAGGAGGCGCGGCGGCTGCGCGCGGCGGCGGTAGCGCTGCAGGAGGACGGGCGCGATGCGCGCCACCGCCTGGCAATGCTGGAGGCGTCGCATGCCGCCGCAGTGGATGCGGCGGCAGAAGGCGCGGCGGAAGGCGCGGCAGTGGCGGCAGTGGCGGCAGCAAGACAGCCGGCGTCGGCACTGGCGGTGGCGGCAGCGACTCTGGCAGCCTCGGCAGTTGCGGAGATGGCGGCAGCACTGCCGCCGCCGCCAGCGAGTATGCCACCGCCGCCGCCGGTCACATTGCCGCAACTGCCGCCTGTACCGGTGGCGTCGTTGCAGGCAGCTGCTTCGCCGCTCGGCTGGCGCCCTGCTCAGCTGCCGACGCCCTTGCTTTTTGCCCCCGCTACCGCCACCGCCGCCGCGCCATCCGCACCCGCCTTCTTTGAGGCCTCAGATGTGATGGCGGGCAGTGGCGGCGGCGGCGGCGGCGGCGGTGGCGGCGGCGGCAGCGGCGGCGGCGGCGGCGGCGGCGGCAGCGTCGGCCGAGGCGGCGGCAGCGTGGCGCGATCACGCGATCACGCAGCGGGCGTTGAAGCCGCAGGGGAGACGACGGAGGAGACGGGGTCGAATGCGATCGTGCCGCCAGCGCCACCACTGCCATCGGCAATGGAAGTCGACGGAGCATCACTGGAGGACGAAGCGGAGAACGATCGGACTGGACGAGTGGAACCAGTGGCGCTCACTGCACCGGCACCAGCGGAGGCGAGCATGTGTGCTCTGTGCTCGGCGGTGCTCTTTGGCGCCGCCGTCATGTGCAACAAGTGCCACTCGAGCTTCCACGCGGCATGCGTCAAGCGCGGCGCACAGCACGTCCACAAGGCCTTCATGTGCGACGCATGCCTCGCCGCCAAACCGCCGCCAGATGCGCAAGCGCTGGCGGCGACGGGCACAGCCAAGCGGGCGAAGACCAACAAGGGCAAAGTCGCTGACTTCCACAAGCGGGCGCTGGGCGCTATGGTCTGAGGACCAGCCTGCAAGAAGTGCCATGCCCGAGAGCCAGAGAGCGCCGCGGGGCGCATCGAGCAATCGAGCAGCAGAAATGAGCCTGAGGGTTGACCGGCAGCTGCCTGCGGTTGGGAGAGCCTGAGCTAGTGTGATGCGTGCCTCAGGCGGCAGGGTACAGGGAACGCACGGCACAGTCCTCGCAAAGAGCCGTGGGTGCGGCGCTCCCGCTCAGGGTTACGGACAGGTTTCGTGGGCGCGTGACGGACAGACCGACGCGAGTGCGAGAGGAGATCGCATTGAGATCGCGCAAGATCCCGCGCTCACTCGCCCGCCCTGGACGGTGCCAGGCCCTGACATACCATAGTCCGCGATTCCTTAGCGATTCCGTCGTTGATCATCGATCGCGACCTGCGGCAAAGCGCCAAAAAGCAACGAAACACGGACGTGCAGCACATACATCACACCCGACCGGCCGACCCTTACGAGACCCTTAGAGTCCCGGAGGGCTGGTAGACCGCCCGTTTCGCGTATGGCGTTCGTATGGCGTATGCACGGCTTCGTCCGGACACTCGAGCGGCAAAACTCGTTACCCATGTCGTACCCATGTCGGGACCAGACCGCCGCGACACCCGACTCGCCCGACCGGTCCCGGATCCCGTCGCCGCCCCCGGCGCGTCCCCGTCCTTTCGGACCGGACGCGTGAGTGGCACTGTCCACTCGACTGAGACTGACTCTCAAAGGCGCGGTCTGAGTCTTTCTCCGACTCTCTCTCCAGCACTCTCTCTCTCTCAGTTTCTGCGCGTGAAGCTGTCTCTAAGCTGTCTCTCTCTCCTGGTGAAGCGCATCTCCAGTCAGCTGTCGTCCGCGAGGACCACGTCCACAACCGAGGGCCCCTCCTCAGAAGGGCCATAGATCACGCGCTCGCCACGCCAGTATTCGAGTGGCCGGAGGCGCTGGCGGGTCGACTGGCGCTCTCCGACCTTGCGAGGCTTCGAAGGCGGCGGCGGCGCGACTGGCGGAGGTCGAGGCGGAGGAGGTACGTTATCGACGTGCTCGTTCAGCTGGACATCGTCGAGCTCCTCTGCAGTTACTGCAGGCTCGTGCTCCACTGGAGCGTGGTCTGCGAGAGTTGTCTTGTTTGGCTTGGCTAGCTTGCTGCTGCGCTTCTTGATCTGCGCCGTGCCCGACTTGTTCGTCTTCGTGTGCTGAAGAGGTCGCATCTTGGCACGCGGCGGCGGCACAGCAGGCGTCGTCGTCAGCGACGTCGTCAGGGATGCTTGTGACTCAACAACGCCCATCATGTCCTCCCACACCGAGAACTCGTTGACGCCGCTGGCGGACGCGCGAGACCCGATCGTATACTTCACGCCGCTGAATCCTCCGCCGTTTGACGGCACGCCCAGCTGCATTCTTGCAATCATGCCGAGCGGGCGTCTCGACGACGCATGTGGAGCCAAGGACGAGTTCATGGACGAGAGCCCGACGGGGAGCCCAGCTTTTGCAAAGCAAAATGCATGCACAAGGGTTGCTTTGCGAAACAAAACGGTTGACGGGAAGCCCGTCAACTGAACAGAGTCGTGGTACGCGACGCGTCGTGTGCACGTGAACAGTACCGGTACGTGATTCCGCAATCAAGTTTGCACGTCAATCGCGGGACCCGACGCCCGTCAGTGTATCCGTCCGGGCCTTCCGCGCGAGCATGGACAGCTTCGGGTCGCAGCAGAAGCGGTGGCCGTACCAGGTCCTCTTCATCCTGCTCACCGAGCTATGCGAGCGCTTCGCCTTCTACGGCTTCTCCGGCTCGCTCGTCTACTTTTTTCCTCGTTTTGGCATCTCGTCCGTGCTCTCGACAGAGCTGTATGACCTGTTCAGCACCATTGTGTACATCACCCCAGTGCTCGGCGCGTACATAGCGGACACGTACTGGGGCCGCTATAAAACCATCGTCGTCTTCTGCGCCGTCTACATCTTCGGGCTCATGCTCACGACAGCCGGAGCTTATCCCGTCCTGCCCGTCAACGGGTCCGACGGTAGCGAGGAGACCGCGAACGAGACTGATGGTCAGCGTGCGTGGGAGACCGTGAACTTAGCCATGGTCGTCGTCGGCCTCTTTTGCTGCGTGACACTTGGCGCGGGCGGCATCAAGAGCAATGTCGTTGTGCTCGGCGCAGACCAGTTCGAGATCCCGGCGCAGATCAATGAGCAGGCGTCCTTCTTCAACTTCTTCTACTGGGCGATCAACATTGGGGCGACGGGGGCGTACCTATTCCTCACTAACGTAGCGCTGCATGGGCTGCCCGGCCTCGGCATTCCCGAGAGCTTCGGTTTCTTCGTCTCCTTTTTGATCCCGACGTGTGCCTTCTGTCTCGCCGTCATTCTCTTCACCGTGGGCAAGGACTTGGGACCGGGCTACACGCTGCGGCCGCCCGAGGGCTCGGCGGTCGTCGACTTTCTCGCGACGCTGCGCACCGCCGTCTGGCGCGGCCGCGGCCGCTACCTGCTCGTCGGCGCGCCGCTCTCGTGCGTCGCCTTTTTGATCGTCGTCGCTTCCTTCTTCACCACCTCCTATGAACTGCATGCATCCTTCGCCATCGCGGGCCTCGGGCTCATCTTCGTGTCTCTCGGGCTGATCCTGCTCGGCGGCTCCGACACGAGCTGGCTCACTCACTGGCACGAGGGCGCTCATGCGCTTGCACCCTCCGCCGCTGAGGTGGACGCAGCGGATGTGGTGCGCATCCTGCCTCTCGCTGCCTGCATCGTGGTCTTCTGGGTCATTTACCAGCAGATGTCGTCCAACTTCCAGCTACAAGGCTGCCAGATGGACCTGCACGTGGGCAGCTCGTTCAAGCTCTCTCCCGCCACCCTAAACGTCTTCGACTCGCTGGTGATCATGCTCCTCATCCCGATCGTCGACCGCGCCGTGTACCCCCTCCTCCAGCGTGTGGGCCTCGGGCTGGGCATGCTCACCAAGATTGGGATCGGATTCGGATTCGCGATGCTCTCAGTGATCGTCGCGGGGATTGTCGAGATCGCGCGCCGCAACGCGCCGCTACTTGAGGGCGTCGATGGCCAATCTTCGTGCCCGGCCATAGGCGACGACCCGCCACTCCAGATGAGCGCCCTATCGATCTGGTGGCAGGTGCCTCAGTTCATGCTAGTAGGCTTGGGAGAGATCTTCGCAGCGATCACGTGCTACGAGCTCTTCTACGCCGAGGTGCCGCCGCATATGCGCTCCGTCTGCCAGTCGATCAATCTGCTCTGCACCGCCTTTGGCTCGCTTGCCGCGGCGGGCTTCAACTCAGTGTGTGCCGGTTGGCTCCCCAACAACCTCAACGACCCGTCGGCACACCTCGACTATGTCTTCTTCCTGCTGGGCGGCGTGATGGCCCTTAACATCGTGCTCTTCGCCTTCCTCGCCTCGCGCTTCACGCCGCGTGACGACGTAGGGGTGCTCCAGGAGGTGCGTGTCTCGTCTGCGCCGCTGGGGTGCGCAGCTGGGCCGCTCTGCACGCTCGAGGGTGGTGTGCGCCTCTCGCGCAACAGTCACGCTGGATCCCACCGCGCCAGTAGGCTCAGCAGACTCAGCGAGAATGAGCATCTCGACGCTCTGCTCTCCTCGCGCGAACTGATACTGCCTGTGGAGGACACTCCGATAGCCACGAAACCCACTCGGTCTTTAACTCGGTCTTGAGCCGCCCGGCATTTCGGATTTCGGTCGGGGCGGCGATCGGGTCATGTGTAATCGGGTCACGGGTGGGCGAGAGGTGTCAGTGTCACTCTTGACTCTCCTCGCAGCAGAGAGTCGTACGGTAAAATGCTGTCTCAAACCGGTCACCACGCCACGCCCTCCCGCCGGCAAGCGCCGGGGACGAGTTTCACCTTTCACGAGAGAGCGCCGCCGGCGAACTGTAGACCGGCCGTATGAGCCCCGCCCCGTTGCCCGTTCCCCCGCTGCGCGCGGACGGCCGCGCTCGTGTTTCCCGGTTGCGTTGGCGGCTGTGACAGCGCGCATCGGCGGACGCGTCCATGTGCCTTCATGGTGTGCCACATGGCGCACGTGCGAGCGCGCGGCGGCATGGGCCATGGCGAGCGCCCGTGCGCGGGGCCGCCGCCGGCGCCGCCGACGCTGCGCCGTCCCGCGCGAAGGGCGAAACTCTATTGAAAATTATCTATGAGCTCCCTCTCTTGGCCCGATCGATCCCACAAGCAATGTCTTAAAGCTTCTGTCTCTACTCGACGGCGCGCAGCGGAGCCACCGTCTGAAGGTCATTATCGTCCTTGGGCTCCGGATTACGCAAGTTGCACGCCACCGCTAGCATGAGCGCGAGGGTGTAGATGAGCGCAACAGCTGCCGTCGCCGATGCGAAGCCATCGAAGCCATTGGAGGGCT